>PVIU01018096.1:0-39977 GCA_004026605.1 Ondatra zibethicus
TCTTCTTCTTCTTCTTCTTCTTCTTCTTCTTCTTCTGTCAGGCTGGCCAACTCCAGAGATCCTCCTGGCTCTGCCCTCCCCAGTCCTGGGATGACAAGAGAATGGTACCCAACACTTTCTTCATATGGGTTGGGTTCTGGTTCTCATCTCAGTTCTTTGTTCTCATCCAGTAAGTACTTTACAGACATCTGTTTATTTTAATAAACTATCCCCAGTAACTCTCACATTAGTAAGAAAGTACCCTCCTATTTTAAATGTTTTATTTTATTTTTAATGCTTAAATGATTTACTGATAGACAAATTCTCATTGGGAACAGAGTTTGAGGCCCCTGCAGTTGAGTAAGTCAGTCAGGGGTTGGAATACAGAAAGTGAGAGACCCCAGCACTGGCCACTTGATTAACTCAGAGCTGTCTCTGCACCCCTTACCTATTGCGGTTGTTACCCATTGCTTGTGGCACTGATGTCTTGTGGAGGATTGGGACCACCTTGTGCTGTGTGCTTTTAGTCACCATCATCAAACTCACAAAGACGTGACCAGCATATCTTTTGTGGGTGAGCACAAGCATTGAGCCTTGAATGGAGAAAGGGAAAGACACACAGTTACCTCCTGCCCCTGCCTTGTGAATTGGGGAACTAAACCCCAACAACACCCGACTAGGCCGGAAGGAGATGTCATTCACTGGGACCCATTCTGAAGTTCCTGTCGATCCCTACGAGCATTGGGAAACATTCCTGGTGCCTCATCTCATTCCTTACCCCTCTTGCTGTGAAGTTACCCAAATTTTAATATGGAGAGTTTACCAGTGTACTGACCGTGGACCCCAGCATGCTGTGAGCATCTCTTTCCACACGTTTCCTGACTCTTCAGCTTCCTTGCCCTTGGCCCGATGTGTTGGACAAGAGCATTGCAGGTTGAGAGTGAGAAGGTGTCTTAGGCGGAGGAAAAGTTTGCTGGCTGTGGTCAAAAAGGCTGCATCCAGGGAATGGCGATGTTTTCCCGAGTTTATGCTGAGACCTAGGAAGCCAGCAAATGGTGATAATGTCCAGGAAATTAACAGCTCCTGCATATGGTGCATACTTTGATCCCAGCCAAATGGTGCTTAGCTGATGGGCTGTGGCTCTCATAGGGGCTGTTAGCACAGTACAGTGTTGAGGCTTTATTAATCGGGTGCGGTGCTAAGCATCACGGTTCTCTAGTTGAAGGACTTAACCATCATACATATCGTTGTAGTGCAGAAAAGCAAGATCTTAAAGGCATGGACGTTCTGCTCTGCCAAAAGATATTTGTAATTTTCACAGTATTATTTTAGTGATCCTCTTTGTGTATGTACATGTGTGTGGTAGCTGTGTGTGTGTGCGTGTATGTGTGTGTACGCATATGCGTGGACCTATGTGAGCCTGAGTGAATGTGGAAGCCAGAGATTGACACTGGATGTGCCCCCTCGTTTTCTCTTTTACTATTATTTCTGGGAGATAGGGTCCCTTAATGAGCCTGCAGCTCACTGAGTCATCTGTCCTTGCATGCAAACCCTTGTTAGCAATCCCACTGTTTCAGCCTCCCTGCTTCCCAGATCTGGCGTTGTTGATGCATGCTGCCACACCCAAGACTGGGGATATGAAGCTCGGGCTCAGGTTTGCTCAGGAAATACTTGACCAATCCACCTAACTCCCCACCCCCATTTGTGTGATTTTCTTATGATGTTATCTAAGTTTATGATTCTGTAAAGTGAATAATTCATACCTTTTACTTTTGAGAAAGATTTGAAGTATGATACTATCTTTCCTAGTGCCCTGTACCTGTTCATCAATGTGGTCATTTAAGCTGTTGCACTTAAAAAAAAAAAAAAAGATTAGCTTTATTTATTTTTTTTTTTTAGATTTGTGTTTGTGTGTGGGTATGTGGACAAGTGCAGTTGTGGTGTCAGATGAGGAGGTCATATCCCCAGGAGCTGAGTTACGGGTGGATTCACCCACCATGGGTGTGGCGATTGAACTTGGGTCCCCTGCAAGAGCAGCACACACACCTAACCACTGAGCCATCTCTGTAGCCCCTTGCCTACTGCTGTTGTTACCCATTGCTTCTGGCACTCATGTCTTGTGGAGGACTGGGACTGCCTTGTGCTTTTAGACACTGATGTCCTCCGATGCCTCAGCATCTCCTCACAGCGGTCATCTTCCTGTGTCCCCCCAGATTCCCATTTCAGCAGCGGTCTCCATGGAAATCCCGCTGGTGGCCCACTCGAGGTCACACTTCCTCTCTTCTGCATTCACAGAGGAACGTGTGTATTTCCCAGAATTCAGGACTTATAGTTTGGCTGTTGTGTGGAGATGACTAAATCACTGTCGCCCTCCAAGGTAAGGGCTTCTGAAACTCGGGCCTCTCAGAACCGTTTCCACCCAAGGAAGTTTCATGTGACCCCATGCATATAGGTCTATAAAACAGGTCTATAAAATGGGTGTGCTAGACAAACATTTACTCAGAATAAATGCCAATGACGTGTATTCCAAATTCTTTGGGATGCACGTAATCTCACTGTTGCACCAAAACAAAAAGCAATTTGCTCATGGGTGAGATTCCAAGCAGGTCAGCTAGCTACTTCAGAGGCTTGAGCAGTGATATCATTGCTGAAGAAGAAAAAAGAAAGGGAAACCAGTTGGAAAAATAGTTCTTAAGCTGTGAGACGCACCAGTGGGTCCACGTGCTAAACTTTGATCACTAAAAATTCCTTCAATTAGTATTCTATAACCAGAAGTGTTGATGTTTCTAGATAATTAACTATGGATGTTAGCTGTTCCTGCCCCAGGAAATAGCCCAGTTCCTTTTCTTTATAATCTGTCTCCCTGGGTGGGTCTCGGCCATTAGTGGTCATTTGTATTCTCTCAGGGTAGACCTCTAGAGAATTGGAAATTGGCTGTCTGTCTTTTTTTTTTTTTCTCAAGGTATAGGAAATAATAACAAATTAGCCTTAGGTGTTTCGAGATGTCCTTTGGCCTATCAGCGATGCCAGACTAAAGCTCCCGTTCCTCTTTGCGTGCACCACAGCTCTGTGGGTCTGTGCTTTCCCTAAATATTTTAAGTGCAGTGTTTATGTGTCTGGGGTTTCATAAGTTTGTTTACTCTTATTTAATATCCCTCCCAAGATGCAACCTGCCAACAAGTTATGGATTAAATGGTGTGCCGTGTGGGGCACCAGTGTTTACACTGAAGACTCAAATGAAAGCAACACAGATAGTTTGTTGGCCGTGGCATTGACACAGAAGGACGTGTATAGCTTCAGTATGGGCCACTCCCATCCCAACCCCAGGCTGTTCCACGTCCCTGCCTGTAGGGAAGATTGTGTGGTTCTCTGGGAGTGCCACTGAGTTCTACATGCTCCCCAGTGAGGCGAATCTGTCCTCTTTTTTCCTCTCATACTGCCAAGCCTAGGTTAGGGCGCAGGTTAGGGAGATGCCTCTGCTCATTGAGTCAGGACCTGGTAGAAAAGGAAATGGTGATGAGAGAGGGTACAGAAATCCCCAACCAAAAGTTGCCTAGGAAGGGTAGAAGCGGAAATGATAGGTCATGGCTTCACAGCCGATGACCCAGAGAGAATGCAGCACAGGTGCCTGATGGCATCTGGTCCTGGCAGTTCAGCTCTGTAAGCAGGGATGGCTGTAGCACTTGGTGAAGCCTTTTCTACATGCCCCAATCCAACGTCTTGGGTGGTTATGGTGTGCCATTGTTCTGGTTTTAAGGATTTCTACCCTCTCCCATTAATACAGCTAAAATGCCCCTCCGCCTCCAAAGATGTCACAGTGACTACTTAGGAACTGAGTCAGTGTAGACATTGGTTGTCACATGGTCCCCAGCTGCTTTCTTTTCTTTCTGACTTTGTGAAAACATGAGGCAGGCTAGGCTTGGTTCCTGTCGTTCTCTGATGCCTAGGTGTTTAGGGCCTTTGTGTTGGGATCCCTGACACATTCCATCTCTCATTCAGGCTTTGGTGACATTCAGGTTTTGTAAGCTTTGGCCTGACTTTGTCAGTGTGCTACTGAGTCCCGCACCTCTGGGATGGGGTTACTGATTGCCTCTGATGTTTTGGTGCTGACGATAAGTTAGATCAGCGTGGCAGTCTTTCCCCCACGCCTGCACGCTTCGTGGTGTTAACGGCACCACCTTCCCATGCTCCCATCACTGAGAGTAGCAAGTTCATTGTTTGTAACCTCGTTCACATCAAGGTGCGCAGAGACGTGAGTGTGTCTTTGCCGTGGTCTGAATATGGAATGTCTTCCACAGGCTCCCTCGTCTGAACACTTGGCCTCCAGTTTGTGGCACTATTTCAGAAGGGTGTGCCATGTTAGGAAGTGGATCCTCTGGGTGGAGTGGGCCACAGCACAGGGGTGGGCTTTGAGGTGGTGTGCCCAGCCCTACTTCCTGTCCATTTTCTACTTCCTGACTGTGAAAGTAATATAAGCAGCTACCACACACTCCTGCTACCATGCCTGCCCCATCACCATGGGCCGTCTCCCCTTAAGTCATGAGCTAAAATCAACCCTTCCTTCGCTATCTTGTTTCTTGTCAGAATTTGGACACAGCAAAAAAGAAAACAAACTAAAAGAATCATGATTTGTCTTAAAGGGTAGTCAATGCTTGGGCTCAATCCCTTGCACACCAATGGATTTGTTCTTGTGCATTTTTACACATGTTTGGGTTTAACAGGAGAGCGAACGGGACACAGTAGTGCATAGATTTGAGGAGCAGAGCAAGCACTGGGCATGGTTTTCTTTATCATTTGACTCTTTCCTTAGAGTCTCTGAAGCATCCAGGAGAAGCTGTCAAGCGTGATTTCTTATAATAAGCAGGGGCAACTTCATAAGCAAAGCACATGACGGCATCTTATTTATGTGATATCAGATCACTAGCAGGCATAAATGGACATGAGAAGAGCCAGCAGCCGGGTTAGATGCTGCTATCTGCTCCTGGTTCCTCTGCAGCGCCCTCCGCTGGCTGTTTATTCACGCTTTCTTCTTCTAGACCATCTTTTTCATAGTTGGAAAAGCCAACTGTGCGAGAAAACAGAGGAAAAAAAATTCTGTCAATACTGTCTTTTCTTTCCATTAGAAAAGCATTTCAGCTGTATGTGTTTAAGGAAGAGAGCGTCTCCCATTGGAAGATGAACCACACAAGGACATTAATAAGCAAAACAGCCTGAAACAGAGAAAGACGTAATGTTTGCATTTCAGCTTGACTCAACGTAAACATTCTATTAACACCACTAAGGTAGATATGTTGGGAAATGCCCAACATCTCCGTGGAATTCCCAAATTGCTGTGCTCGGTAATTCCCAGATTGGTAAATTATCATGTCAGCTTGTGACAGCTGATGTTTGTGAGTCAGAAGATATGAATGGCAGCCCACTCATGGGAATTTGGTTTTCAAGCGTCACTCCATTGGCTGGGCTCTGTTATGTCTGAGCGGCTGTACCAAGGTACAGGAGTTAGGTGGCTTGCTGATGGCACACGTCTGCTTATGGCAGCGAGTAGACAACAGCAGCTTCCTTGTCTGTGACAGCCTTCTCCCCACACTCTTATGCAGTGTCAGCTAACAAGTCCCCGTGGGCCCCACAGCAGTAATTCCTTTAGTGACCTGTTTGCCCTCGTGACCCCCTCAAAAGGCCCCGCCACTCCATACTTTGGCCTTTTAGATTTGAAAATATGAATTTGAAAAAAAGCAGCATTCCAAATAAGTGTATAAAAGATCAAACTGAAATTGATAACATGTAGCATTTCAGAAGCTAAGTATGGTAACTTATGCCGGGAATCCTGGCAGTAAACTTGAGGCAAGAAAATCACCTGCTTTTAAGGCCAGTCTGGGCTAAGTGCCATGCCAGCCTGCTCTGAAGAGCGAGGCCCTGTCTCAATAAATAAATAAATGTTATGGAACATAAAAGTTGGCTGTGGGGGCACACACTTACCATTCCAGTGGCCTAGAAGATGAGGCAGGAGGATTGTTACAAATTCAAGGCAATCCTTGGCTATAGTTTGAGACTCTGTCTTAAAAAATAAAAAATAATATGTTTAAATATCTTGCTCTTGAACTTTATTCTTTTTTTCATTGGTGGTAGTGATTCATTGCTGCTAATTTTAAGAAGAAAAAGTAAGCTATATGGAGCAAAATATGGGTGTGTGTGTGCACATGTGTGTGTCTGGGGTGTGTATGTGTATTGTGCTTGCATGCATGTATGTGTTACACCTGTATATGTGTGTGTTGTATGTGTGTGTTCGTGTGGCTTAGCCAAGGCAATGATCCTTGTTTTGTGCCATGTGTGTACAGAGGCCAGGAAGGGCATTGGATCCACTGGAGCCAACTGACATGAGTACTGGAATCTAAGCTGCACCCTCTGCAAGAGTAGCAAGCCAAGTGCCCTTAACCGCTGCGCCATCTCCCCAGCCCTTTTTGATTTTGAAACAAGGTCTTACTCTGCCACCCTGCCAGAGTGGAGCTCACTGTGCACCTGGGCAAATGCAGAGACCGTATAAGCCCGAACCAGGAACCCGAGCCCCTTCTTCGTTCAATTTTGCTCTTTGCTTTATGATGGATTGTTCCTGTCTATCTTACTATTCCCTTGCTGTGAAGAGACACCATGAGCAAGGAAGCTTATAGAGGAAAACCTTTAATTGGAGGCTTGCTAACACTTTGAGAGGGTGAGTCTATGATCATGGCAGGAAGCATGGCAGGCAGGCAAGCAGGCATGCTACTGGAGCAGTAGCTGGGAGCTCACATCTGAACTTGGAGTTACAGACAGAGAGAGATCTAGACTTGGCCTGGCTTGGGCTTTTGGAACTTCAAAGTCCACTCCCTCAAGGCCACACCTCCTCCAACAAGGCCACACCTCCTCCAACAAGGCCACACCTCCTCCAGTAAGGCCACAGCTCCTAATCCTTCCTAAACAGTTCACCACCTGGTTATTGAACATTCAGATATGTGAGCCTCTGGGGGCCATTCTCTTTAAAGCACCACAGCATCTCTTAGTCTGTCCTTGTCAGTCATCCTTTCATTTTGTCCATAAACACCTCACGATTACTTCAGCCAGTCAAGGCCACCATGACTCAAGCCCAAGGTAGTTTTTAAACTAAGTCAAATTTTTGTGATGAGATTGTATCAAATTGGACTTATTGAAACATAAAACGTCCTATCAAATAATTCTAAAGAATTCTAATGAGATCACACCAACACAGTAAAGTGCAGTGTAGTGTTGAATGATGGAACCCAGTGTGTTTCTTCAACTCTAAGTTCCTGATAAAAAGGCAGGACTATTTAATCACTCAGAGAAGTGTCTGGTGATTGCATGGTGTGTGTTAGTGAGTGTGTGTGTGTGTGTCTGTCTGTCGGTCTGTTTGTCGTCTGTCTCTGTCTGTCTATCTGTCTGGGTCTGTGTGTCTTTAAACTCCTTGGTTGACTTGGGGGGAAGAGTACACAGTAGAGAGCTCTCTTCTGCTAGTGTAACTCGCTGTGTTTTCTTCCTGTTTCATTCACATCCTCCCTTAATAATTAGTTGTCTTTGTCACCTTGACATGAACTAGCTTGACCTGGGAAGAGGGTATTAATGAGGGGTAATCTATATCAGGTGGGCCTGTGGGCGATTGTCGTGATTTTCTTAATTGGTCGTGGAAGACCCTGATTACCTTAATTGATCATGGAAGACCCCGCCCACATTGGGTAGCCCCAAACCCTAGTTCTGTGTCCCCTATGATATAAGAAGAGAGAATCCTGCATAGAAGGCACACATGCATTTACCCATTGTTCCCTGCTCCTGTGTGTGGTTGTGGTGTGACTAGCTGTTTTGAGTTTTGCTGCCTTGTCTTCCTGCTAGGATGGGAGCTGTGCCCTGGAATCGTCAGTGAGCAGGAACCCTTTCTCCCCCAGGTTGCTCTCATCAGGGGATTTTACCCCAGCAGCAGAAGGAAAGTAGGCCCAGCTCCTGTGCTCCACTCCCTGCGGTGTTTGAGTCCTCAGACTTCTTAGTGTTACACAATTCAGGTTTTATTTCCAATCTGTCATGGGCCAGTGCTTCTAAGAAATACCATAAAAATGAATGATCAGAAAAATGAAATAAAGGTAAACAGACACATAAAATGCAAGCCTCGTTTTTATTATTAGTTTTAAAAGATAAAGTCAAATTTATCAAGTTGCTGGAAACGTTTCTGAATGGTGCTTCTCAGAAGGCGTGATCGCCCCTCACTCCCAGGACTGCTTTGGGATGGCGCCTTCATCTTCAGCTCGCCCATAGAGCAGTACTGCTCTAGCCTTGGTCTGTCCAGCCAGGCAAGAGCCACAGTGTTGAGTCAGTTGCTGCTTTGGAAGTCTTTCTGATGGAGCCCAATCAAGGACCTGCAAAATCCTAAATGCTCCCCAACTGGGTGACATGATGGTCACACGATTCAAACGTCTAGACTCTTAAAGACACGTTGGAGGAGGGTATCATCTCCTCCTGTTTTCCAGCATATTGTATTTCAGTATATTAACCAGAGTAACCATACACAGACCCACTGGTGCTTAGGGGCACAAAGTCTGTGCTGTTTTCCCTAGATACTAGGAAGCAGAGAGTTCATCTTTACCTCTTTGACATAATGCGTATATAGAAAATATTTGTTTTCAGTAGACATGGTGGCTAATACTGGTTCTCAAATGACCTAGGAGGCAGACCTCTGGACAAGTCTGTGGGGTTGTCTTTAGTTGGGTTAATTAAAGTGGGATAAATGTGAGTGACGCCACCCATGGGCTAGGATCCTAGACTGAATAACGAGGATAAAATCAACCCAGTTCATCACTAGTGTCCCTGTCTCTGCTTTCTTATGACAGTGCAGGTGACCACCCCCTCACTTTCCTGCTGTGCCTTTCCCACCCCCACCATGATGGACTGTGTCCCCTTAAACCAGGAGTCAAAATCAACCTCTTTCCCCTAAGCTGCTTTGTTAGGCATTTTGTCTGTCACCAATGCTGTAGGTCGGAATGCAGTGTTCACAGAAATGAAGTTGTCTGAATGTTCCCTTAAAGTCTGGGAATTCGGGAAGTAAAGTGATGAGCCATTTACAAGGAATGTCTACGTGGGAGGCAGAACTTCTGCTGCAATCTAGTACAAAAGGGTCTAAGTGCAAAGGGGGATGTGGAGCCTAGGGTCTGGAGGACTGTTTCTGCTGCTTTCTTTGAGATATGCAGAGAGATTTGTAGTTGGCCCGTTTATTCACGCGGCTTGTTCCTACTGCCATGGTTTGTAAGCCACAAAATTTTGGCTTTGTTCTCATTACTAGAAATGTTAACTTAGAAAAATTAATTTGGCCTGGCGAGATAGCTCAGTGGGTAAGAGCACTGGCTGCTCCTCCTGAGGACCTGGGTTTGATTCCCAGCACCCATGTGCCAGCTCATAAGTGTTCCAGGGAATCCAAACACCATCTTCTGGCTTCTGAAGGCACCAGGCATGCATGTGACATATGTGCTGACAAAATATCCATACAAATAACATACTTGAATATTTAAGTTTAGTCTCCAGAACCTACACGCTCGGAACTGACTTCCATAGAAGTTGTTCTCCTACATGCGCTATGGCATCTTAGTACACACATACACTCAAACAGCCCAAATAAATGTAAACAAAATTTAAAGGACTCAGCATATTCAAAGGGGACATGAGTTGGGAGGGAGATGTGATGGACGGTCCCGGGCAGAGTTGGGGGGGGGTGAGATGCAGTCAAGGTACATTGTATACATGTATGAAAATTTCAACAATAAATACAAATTGAAATTTAAAAAGGAAAGAAGCTAATTTCACTTAAAATCAATAGCAGTTCTATAAGGTTTTATTTTTCAGTCTCTATTCTAAATAATCCTCGCTGATTGATTTTCGTTATCTGAGAACAAAAGCCTAGATTTGGGCTGTAGAGTGCTGCGGGTAGAGGATAGAGATAAATGGGGACCCTGTCATTAATACATGTGCAGTCGAAGAGTATGACAGCCTCATGCATAAACACCAGCCTGAAAACAGGGGTAGATAACTGAAGGCTAAATGGCCATGAGAAATGAACTGCACACAGCAGTCTGTAATCCATCATGCTTTCAAGTCCGAGTTTACGTGTAAAAAGTGTTCTGACCACCCATCTTTATCCCCACCCCCGACAGAGTAACACAAAGTCACTTATTTTCAGATATCTGCTTCCATGGTACTTGATTCAAGGCCACTTTGAGGGACAGTGCCACACTCAGGCTGCCTTCTGTGAGCCTTCCTAGCCTGCTATAATTGTCTGTCATGCACCGGGCGGTGGTGGCGCACGCCTTTAATCCCAGCACTTGGGAGGCAGAGGCAGGCGGATCTCTGTGAGTTTGAGACCAGCCTGGTCTACAAGAGCTAGTTCCAGGACAGGCTCCAAAGCTACAGAGAGACTCTGTCTCGAAAAACAAATAATAATAATAATGATAATAATAATAATAATTGTCTGTCATGCAATTTAAAATATGGTGACACTTGTCTCTTGACTTTGTGTCTTTGCCATTGTGCTAGCCCACTGTCTTCCATATACTTTCTGAAATAATAAAATAAAAGCAGATTGGCTATTGTGTGGAGGATGGGATCATAATCTGGAAGAAAAGAAAGGATTTGTGGGTTAGGTGTGATTTTATGCATTTGTATTTTTAGTATGTGTCTGTGTGTATGATGTATATGCTATATGTCTGTGTTCATGTGCTCATGGGTGCAGGCAAACATATTCCCCAGCATGCATGTGGAGGTCACAGGACAGCCTCACGTGCCAATCACCTCTACCTTGTTTGAGGTATATTCTCTTGTTTTCCACTGTATATGGCATGCTTGCTGGCCCAAGAGCTTTTGGGGAATTCTCTGTCTCTGCCTCCCATAGTGCTCTATATTATAGAAATGCTCTATTTACCATACCTGGATCGACTTGGATTCTGGGTGTTCAAACTCAGGTCCTCATGCTTGAGTGGAAAGCCCGTTATTCACGGAGCCATGTCCCAACCCTGCATGTGTATTTTTACACATTTACAATTAGTAGTGTATCTACTTACATGTTTTCCTATCTGACTTCTATGTCTGTCTGTCCTTGGGAAAATGCCTCATTCTGGTGGGTTAAATGGGATTTGTGGGCCATGGTGCAGAAGCCTTTTATTTCCTGAATATTGGGGCCCTTCCATTTGTGGCAGAGCATCTTATCCTGACCTAAAAGGAGCTACACCAAGCCCAACATGAATGGAAATGTTTGGCATTACAGTGTATGCCTGTGTGTGTGCATGTGCGTGTGTGAGTGTGTGTGTGTGTATGTGTGCTTGTGAAATATGATGATCTATTTCTAGAAATTCAAATGCAGTAAAAATTACTTATTTTCCTATTTGTGAACTTTAACTTTTGTTGATATGATTGAAGTAACTGGAGATGGAAATCGTCAGGGCCATTTAGCAACAACAACGACAGCACAAAGCCCTGCAAAGCTGGTTCTAGTCCAGGTGGTAAAGGACTGGTTTGGAAGGCATGGTCTTCAAACCTGAGTTTTCCCTGGTAAACATCCTTTCCGGATGCTCCAGAGTCATCACCAGCAGGCTGTTGGAGCTCAGCTCTGTTTGCACAGAGTCCTACACTTGGAATGAGCAAGTGCACTGGAGAGTTGTGATGCTTGCTGGCTGTAGAGGAGTCTGGTGTGTACTATTTGTACAAAGTGATAAAACGTTAATCTTATTCACTAGAAGCACTGAAAGTGGGAGTGAATCAGAGAACCTTCACACACGTGGAACTCACATAATCTTAGGAAAAACCCAGACCGCAGGAGGCCCCATAGTCAGAAGAAACTTTAAGATCTGGTAGTTGAAGGCCAGGTGTTAAAGGCCAGGTTTGGTCTTAATAGCAAGTTCCAGGAGAGTCAGGGCTACATAAAGAGACCCCCCACCCCACCCCCTCTCTCTTTCTCTCTCTCTCTCTCTCTCTCTCTCTCTCTCTCTCTCACACACACACACACACACACACACAGAGAGAGAGAGAGAGAGAGAGAGAGAGAGAGAGAGAGAGAGATTTGATTTGGTGGTTGATATTTCAGAGTAGAAACCCAGCATTTTTGCATACTTAGTACATTGAAAGACATTTTTCAGAGATTGTGTTTTCTCTGTATAAATACGAAAGGTTCTAGGCTGGTAGAGTTCCTGGCTAGTCTACTCAAAGTCCTGGGTTTGCTCTCTTGTTGTTTCAACAATGCTAGGTCATTCTGCTTAGTTTTCATTGTCACCCGATGCAGCCAAGAATCACCTGAGAAGAAGGAGTCACAGTTGAGGCACTTCCCAGATCAAATTGACGTATGGCCACATCTTGGGGGAAATTGGTCTTGTTTACTGATGTAATGTGGGAGGTCCCAGGTCACTGTGCTCAGTGCCAGCCACAGGCAGGTGGTCCAGGGTAGTATATGAAAGCCAGCTGAGCAAGCCATGGAGAACAAGCCAGTAAGCAGCACCCCTCCATGTCCTCTGCTTCAGCTCCTGCCTTGAGTAACTAGCCTGACTTCCTTCACATGACCTGGAGGTGTAAGCCAATAAACTTTCCTCCCTAAATTGCTTTTGGTCATGAGGTTTCATTGCAGCAGCAGGAAAAGAAGCCTGGAATGGAAGTAGAGCCAGGAGGATCAGAAATCCGCAGCCGCCCTTGGCTCTACAGCACATTTGAAGCTATTTCGGATACATGAGACCCTCTCTCCAAAAATTAAATTAGAAATTCTTTAGTAAGTGAACCACAAGATAAGTATGCATTCCTGATCTGTCCCCAGAGGTCACCATTCTCAAAAGGTATTATGTGTACCGTACATCCAGACATTTTCTGAGTGCATTTGAACACAAGCCCCATCCCTTCCTCCAGTAGGGTGTACAGAACAACGCAGGATCCAGTAGGGTGTACAGAACAACGCAGGATCCAGTAGGGTGTACAGAACAATGCAGGATCCAGTAGGGTGTACAGAACAACGCAGGATCCAGTAGGGTGTACAGAACAACGCAGGATCCGGTAGGGTGTACAGAACAACGCAGGATCCAGTAGGGTGTACAGAACAACGCAGGATCAAGCTTCTCAGTCTCAGTTTCACCATCTGCTATGTGGACCAAAGCACATTACAGACCTCATCCCTTCTCAACTTTCCCATTTCCCCCATTGAGAAGTACACATGACTATAACGCTAGTGTCCCAGGGGTACTGTGAGGACTCAGTCTAGAAGAACTCCTATCTCAGACGTGGTTTGGATAGGCATCCCCATAAAAGCTCTTATATTTAAATATCCTGTCCCCACTTGGTAGAACAGTTTAGGAGGGATTAGGAGGTCTGTCCCTGGGAGTGGATTTTGAGGTTCAAAAGCCCATGTCATTCCTAGTTAGCTTTCCCAGGCTCACACTTTTGGAGAAAGCTGTGAGCTCTCAGCTGCTGTATTAGAGCCTTGCCTGTGTGCCCGCCTGCCCCCCAGCATGCTAGTCATGTACTGTAATCATCTGGAACTGATGCCCATTTAAGGCTTTCTCTTATAAGATGCCTTGGTCCTGTGGTTTTATCACAACTGTAGAAAAGTGACTAAGACAGAGCAGTTAGGAGCTGGAGAGATACGAGGTGGTTAAGAGCACAAACGGCTCTTGGGGGAGATCAGATTTCTGTTCCTGGCACCCATATAAGCCAGCTCACAACCTCCTATAATTCTAGTACCAAGGAATTCACTGCCCTCTTCTGGTCTCAATAGGCACTGCACTCCTGTGCACATAACACACACACACATACACATGCTTATGCCTAAATAATAATAAAATATTTTAAAAGTGTAGCTGTTAACTACTGGATGTTTTTTAATATTGTTACTGTTGTTGTTGCTGTGAATGATAACACAATGTTTAGTTAAATCAAGAGACTAAGGATATGTATATCTATATAGTAATTGCACATCCATATTTATTTCATATTTATGCAAATAGGTGCTAGGAGCTTCTGTTTTGAACTGACATTTTTGATATACATCTTGATCATACCATCATATGTGTGCACATATTGGCTTTCTTGGAAATCGCCCCATAGGGCTGCTGCAGAGATGGCTCAGGGGTGAAAGCACTGACTGCTCTGTCAGAAGCCATGTGTTGATTTACAGTCATCTGTAACCCCAGTTCCTAGGGATCTGGTGTCCTTGTCTAACCTCCAGGGGCATCACACACAGCACAGGTGAGAAGAATGAAGGGAAAAGAAAAGGAGGAGGCAGACAGGGAGAGAGAGGGAGGGAGGGAAGGATAATGGGAAAGAAAAAGAGAGAGGGGGCAGAGAGAGAGGTGGGAGGGTAACAGAGGCTACAAGGTGCAGCATATCACCCTAGTTGCTCAGGTGGCCTCTTTATTCCTCCCCTCCCCATCCTCCTCTTGTATTTTCTCTGGTGCACTTGACATAGGTGGTGCGTCCCAACTGTCGCATCCCCATCCCAAGGTTGTTATTCTCTTGCTTTGTAGTCACACACCATAAACCAAGGCTGAAGTGCAGAGCCTCATCCCAAGCACACAGCTTCACCAATGCCTGGAAAACAGGCCTCAGACAACCTTCGTAACCTTAATATATTGCTTTAAGTTGTATAATTAAGGGAAAAGTTAGTTATGTAACATAATTATAATCAGGGTTTATGGGCATAAATCTTGAATTTGCCTAAGTGAATTTTATGTTCTCTTGTGCCTTCCTGGCCTGAAGGACCCTGGGGCCACTGCCTGGGTTAGTCCCTTTATTGGGTCTAACCTGCAGCATCCCTTGCTCATAAGAAAAGCACTCCAGTTCTTCTAATGATGCTCCTAACACGTTCCCAACAAGGAGACCCCAAGTTCACTTTGTGCTAGACTTTATGGGTTTCCCATTGTCTGTCTTAATTATCATGATTAAGTTTTTCCAGGCTCTTGTGGTTAAAACATGGTTAATATTAGTTTGTGTACCTTTTCATGAAGTGCCTGGGTATTAAAACATACCTAGTTCTGACACAGTCACCCACTCGCTCTAAGTACACATTGTAGAGGCATCCAGCCTATGACACTGCGAATTCAATCAGCTTGGCTAAAGAAGATATCACAGTGTTTTAAGTCAATTTACATTTTTGATGGGCCACACAGGTGGTTCTCCTGGGAAGCATGTTGGACATATCTGCAGGATACCAGCAGAAATAGATCACCTGATCCAATATCTATATAAAACAATACACGCTCAATAGCATGATATGGGCTGGAGAGACAGCCCTGCATTTCAGAGCATTGACTGCCCTTCCAGAGGTCCTGAGTTCAATTCCCAGTGACTATGTGGTGGCTCACAACCATTAGTAGTGAGATCTGGTATCCTTTCCTGGCCTGCAAGCATAGACACAGGCAGAATACTGTATACATAATAAATAAATAAATCTTAAAAAGAGGGGGGACAGTGAAGGGACTGTGTACGTGGCACAGTGTTTAAGAACACTTGCTCTACCAAAGGATCCTAGTTGGGTTCCCAATACCATTGTCCTATGACTCACAACCATAGGACAGAACTCTAGCTTCAGGGCACCCAAATATGTCTTCTGGCTCTGGGGGCACCTGAACTTATATGTTATATGTTCACAAGGACATACCCATACACATTAATAAAAATAACATTTACAAAATGGCCAATGAAGATGGACAACAGGCATGTACATATGTAATGATATCTCAGTCTCATATGCATGGTGTGGCTCAGAGGGCGAAGACAAGTCTAAGGGCCTGAGTTTGAATCCCGGGTCTCCACATGGTGGAGAGAGAAACACCTTGTGTCAGTTCTCCAGGCTGTCACCTGACCCCCACAAGTGTGCCACCACACATGCATACACACACACAAGTGTGCCACCACACATGTGTACACACACAGGAAATGTTTGTAAAAGCTCAACCTCGTTCCATAGATGAAAATAAACCTGAAGCCCTAACGAGGATGGGGCCCCACTCTTGGTGGAGTGATTGCAACAAAAGTGAAAGGATGAAGGCGACAGGTGTTGGTGAGCTTGCACGCTGGTGTTGGGCATGCCAGCTGCTACAGCCCTCCTGGAAAACAGCAGGGGGAGTCCTTGTCACTGTCACATGATGCTGAAGGCCTTCTTCTGGGTACAGAGCCAAAGAAAATGAAGCCAGTACAACAAGAGCCGGTTTCCCGTTTGTTTTCCATTGAAGTACTGTTCATAGTAGCCAAGACAGGGAAGCGACAGAATTCCACGTCCACTAACGGATGCATGGTCTAAAATTGTGGTATGTGTGTGTAGTGTGATATGATGCTGCCCTGAAAAGATGGAAATTCTGTTATTTACAAAACCATTTAAAAACCTGAAAAATATCAATTCAGTGAAATGAACCAGGCATAAAAATATGAATTTATATGTCAAATCTTAAAAATTATTATTTCCAGAAGCAGAGGGTTAGATCAGCGATTAATCACTGGAGACACTGTGGATTTGGGTGCTGTTGTTCAAGGGACACACAATTTGAGCTGGGCAGGAAGAGTAACTTCTAGGCTGCTATGCCTCTGGACTGTAGTTTGCAACACAAACCGTATACTACAATGCTGAGATTTCTAAGTGTGCTTGTCATAAACAATAAGTGTATGAGGGTATGTATATGTTAATTTGGGTGACTTGGCCTTTCTAAAACCAAACAGGTGAGGCTATGTGAGGTTGGTATCAGAAGGCAATGCGAACTCATGTTCTAACACAAGACGTGTGTGTGGGGTCGGGGAGAAACAGAGGTGAGGGGAGATATTCACATACCACAGTGTGCGTGTGGAAGTCAGACAACAACAGCTGTATGGGGTCAGTTCTCTTCTTCTGTCTTCACCTGGGTTCCAAGGGTCGGATTCAGACCATCTGGATTTGGTGGCAAGTGCTTTTACCATCTGAGCCATCCCGCCAGTCCTTACCTTCCTTTTTAGTCTTACCTTGCCCATTAGGTACATGCTACAAGGACAGTATGAAATCTCAGGAAAAAATAACACTGTAAATTTGATCACCTGAATGATACAGAGCCAGACAAGCCAACTGTATGAGGCTAACGAAAGTCTATTTCAAAGGGACAATAGTTTTTGAAGCCTTTGCTCGGTGTTTCTCGTATAAGTTTTGGTGGAATGTTATTTAGAATATGTGAAGCTACCCACCAACCAGAGTGAGCGTCTAGAAAGAAGCAGTTTAACAGTGTTCTGATGATTTCCAACTTAAGAAAGAAAACTGGAGCAGGGTCCTTTGACGAATTGTGCGCAGTGCCGTGACTGCTAGTCACTCACTTCCAAGTTGCTTCCCCAACTTCTCCTTTTTCACTGTCTAGATTTCCCTACCATGTTTTGATAATTGGTCCTAATTGGTGGCCACGATCACAGCCATATTCCATGACTCAAATAGGAATCAAAGGCAATTAGAGATCTTTCCAACAAGAGGGAGTGATGACTTCCAGCTACTGACGTCTGGAAATTAAACCACTTGGCTTCAGGCCTGATGCCCATTACTGTAAGTTGTAATGACCTCCCTGAGCTTAGCTTTCTGAATTTTAAAATGAGGACAGTAATAAAAAAAATCTAAGTCTGATTATTTTTTTAATAAGAATGTCTGTATGAAGGCTATGGAAGACAGCTCTCAAAAGCAGAAAATGGCTACTTAGCACAAACTCAGAAAACAGTGCTTGCAACTTTTTTTTTATATTCCTCCATAGATCTCGTGTAGCATGGTGAATATGTTCTTTTTCTCATGACTTTGATGAAATAACTGACAGAACCAATTTGAGGACGAGTCTAGCTCTAGCTCTGACTCTGAGGGGGTAGTCTAACACGGCAGGGAAGGCTTGGCAGCAGACACGAGTGCATGCAGTACACACAGAGAGATGGACGCTGGTGCTCAGCTCATTTGCCCTATTTAGTTCTGTCCAGGACCCCAGGCCATGGCATGGTGTTCCCCACAATTGGAGTGGTCTTCCCACCTCAACAAACACGGTCTAACAGCTCCCTCTTGGACATGCACAGAGGACCATTCTGTATGCAATTCTATATCCCATCAAGGGTAATGATTGCCTCTCGGAGGAGGTGTTTGATTTCGTCAATTTCTATAATTCAAGTACTCTGTATTGATGTTAACCCAAGAACATACATAGCATACAGGCATTTGGACTGAAAATACTTGTGTAGCATAAAATATACAATGAAGCATATTTAAGTGAGCATTTTGGGCACTTTCAGATGGATATGTATGTTAACTTTCCTAAAGTAAATTCCGTGTTGGATAAACAGTCTGTAGTTCCTATGACCCTGTCAATTTCCGAATGGGGAGTTGTACTGGGTGGGGCTACCATCACCATTCATGTGGACGTTTATAGCAAAAGAAACACAGATCATTGATTCCAGAAACTTCCTTTAGTGGTAGGAAAAACTGAGGCTCAGAGTCATGGCTTGGTGCTTAATGTTGGATTGGAGATTAAGATAATGACAGTTTTTATTTGAAAACTGGGGCACTGAGGTGAGTTTCAAATACAGACGGCATGCAGCTACTTCATGCTTTAGAAATTACTATAGATTTCTGTGATTCTGAATTCCATTTCATGAGTGACTGAGAGACATATCGGACAGGAAACAACGAAATTCACCAGGGATGAATGCAATGTGTGATTTCCCTAACCAACGACTCTTGTAGACCCAACGCCTCCCTTATATTTCTATTACTGGAGTGCATTAATTTTTAAATCTATCAAAGGATGGGAGGAAATGAGGAATGAAAGTAGTCTAGTTTGCTTTTGGGCCCTGGTGATAAAGTAGTCTGACCAAAAGCAACTTGGGGAAGAAAGGGTTTATCTGAACTTAAACCTCCAGGTTAGAGTTCATCTTTGATGGAAACCAGAGCCGGAGAAGCTCTGATTGCTGCCCTCTTACAGGTCCACGCTTAGCTAACTTTCTTGTGCAACCCCGAATAACCTCCCTAGAGGATGCACCCGCCCGCAGGTGCCCTGGGTCCTCCTACTTCAGTTCAGGATCAAGGCAGTCCACCACTGAGATGCTCATGGGCCAGTCCTCTCTGAGCAATTAATCAAGTAAGAGCCCCTGCTCTAGGCTGTGTGCCAAGTTGATAGTTCAAGGACAGAAAGTTTCTGCTTTGTGGGTTTTTAGGAGTTAGAATTTGCAAGAAATCGGTTAGTGATGTAGAATGACAAAGACAGCATTTACGTAAGAGAAGCCTTGGGTTCAAAGTCACAAAATACAAGGGACTTGGTGCTACAAGGAAAGGAGAGATGCTAACGGGGACCTTGTTCTCTCATGGTCTTCCTTCTAAAGATCAAGTTGTTAAGCACAACCAGCTGCATTTTGTGGAAATGAACAGTTGATGTGACTCAGCAGATGTGACAACTGTGTTACCACCAAACAAAACACGAGCCTGCTGGCATTTCAAAGTGGCTCCTGGTTCTCTGTGGCAGCCAGCTCTCCTCATCAGAGTCGGAATCTGCACACCAGGGCTTGAGCCTTGCAACCTGAGAATTGCACAACGCTGCATGGCCCCAAATAAGCTGTGATTCCCAAGTGTGCCCTGAAAACGAGTTTGCTTCGCATGTTCCTGGAAAAATAGATATGCCAGGCTATGTAGTGACTTAGCCAACTTTATTTATGAAATCCTACAGAGGAAATAATATGTTGCATGTAAAGTATGCAGGATTAATGCCAAAAACTTAGGTTTCTTATCCCAAATCCAATATAAGGAAAATAGGCAAGGAAGAAGTCTAGAAAGAGAAAACTATGAAAGGCATCCTCCTCAGGTCCCTGCCAGTCAGTGGGCATTGAGGGCCATCTGTGTTCTCACAGAAGCCTCAGGGACAGTTCACTGCACGGTGCATTGATGGCTGGAACATTAAGGCCACTTCATGTTTAGAATTCTGAAAAATGAGATGAAGGATTAAAAAACACACCTGAAAGAGGATGTTGCCTGGTGGGTAAGGAGAAAGGGCTGACACCAAACAGATTTTTGTTTTAGTAACAGCTAAGGGGCTTAGGGAAGCTTCTCAGTGGGTAGAGTGCTTGCCACACAAGCATGAGGACTTGATTTGGGTCCCTAAGAGCCATATAAAATATAGGCACACATCTAAAATCTCAGGACTAGGGAACCTGAGACAGACTATCCAACTAAACTACCGTAGTCAAATTGGAAAGTTCCATGTTCAGTGAACTCAATGTCTCAGGATATAAAATGGAAGCCACATGAGAAATGACACCTGCATTTGTTCTCTTGTTACCACACATATGTGCACACACATGCCAGAACACCTGCATGCATACACATGTGCAGAAACATATGTGAACATGCACCATACCAAAACAAACAAACCATGGAAGAGCTCAGATGCTATGATGGGCTGTCTATCAGGCATGCATTCATTATTGTAACTTGTACCAGAGATATGATAATATCAATATAAAGTCAATGTAAGGATCAAATCAGATCATGCATGCTGAAAAATGAGCAGAAGACTGTGAACACAGGGAAAGTCACTGCATGTGGTCCACTCACATAAAGCACTCACCAGTTGAAACTGAGCTATAGTTAGGATGGCGAGAGTATGTGCTACCTTTGGGTAGAGGTAGTAACTACAGAGAATCCGGAGAAGTCTTCGGGGTTATGTGATTTGTTGTTTTATCAGGGAGTGGACGAGACAGATGACAAACAGACAGACAGACAGAAAAATGCGGGTGTGTGCATGCTATGGCATGCATGTAGAGGTCAGAAGACAACCTCAGATGGGACCTTGCCTTCTACCTTAATTAAGGCGTTATCTCTCTTGTTTCTCCACTGTGTGCATCAGACCAGCTCTCCCATATGTTTCTCCTTCTCATCTCTCTAAAGGAGTGCTGAGATTTTAGAGGCTCACACTACATGCCAGGAATTTAGATGGGTTTGGAGGATTTGAAGTCAGGTAGCCACCCATTTTAAGCAAGTTTCTTTCTTCTTTTTAACTCAGTGACCTAATGCCTGAGTTAAAGGTTTATATTGCTTACATTTTGAGGTTATTGTCCTCATTTGCTGCACATTTGTTTAAAGATTGTTTGATTTTTTAAAATTTTTTAGGCTATATAGGTATTAAGAATTACAGGCCAATATTCATCCATGCTTGTCATACTTATAGTTAGACTAATCAAGTTCTTTAGATGCATAGAGATTGTATTCCACATAGATAGGTAATCTTCAAACACTTCAAAGAACCATAGAATATGGCATTTAAATAATTTAGGATTCTGTTGACTGAGATGCAATTGCTCCTGGCAGCACCGGTCTATTCCTGAAAGAATGTTGAGCAATGAATACACTCCATTTGGAGCTTGTTTTCTTCTTGTCAAAATTGGTCTTTGGGCAAAGAACTGCCCATATCTCAACCACTGACAAACACATGGGGTCTGGACTGGACAAGAAGGATACAAGGAAAAGACTGCCAAACCTTGCCAAGACAGGGTAAGATGATTTTTCAAATTTCCTGCCACTAAAACTGATCTGACAGTTACTCTAGGTCTTAGCCAAAGTTAATTGCCCCAGTGTTGAAAATGAGACTTTGGGTGATTGCCCAGGTAGCTGTTTGTCTCTGTCATTTCTTGCACCTTTTAGAAGTTGCTTGATTGCACTTCCTGTTTACTCAAGTAATATTATTTCCCTTCTCAGATCTTTGATGGGGTTGAAGACTAGATTGCCATAGTTACTTCCCTCTCATGATTTAGCCAGTCCATTTTTAATCTGAGACTTAGACTCCTTAGGATAGGGATAACTATTCAAACATTTAGCATATGTTTCTTGATTGATGTTATTCATGCTGGTTGCAATTCTGATTTTTATGTATGTTTTTGCCTCTTCTTTTCCCTGGACAATACTTGATATTTGTTCTTATTTTATATAGTTTTGTATTAGGCCTAGAACTCTTTTATTTAGACTAAATAGGGAGGTGCTGTGGGAACTCCTTCAGCCAATAGCCTATAAGATAATGGCCCACTTTGGGTGTAGTCTTGTGTACTATAAATGCAGATGTACAGCCTCTTTGCTGCTGGATTTGGTTCCAATTCCCAGCACACACAAAGGACTGTGGATCACTACTATTTCTGTGAGTTTATCCCCTATTAAATAAACCTTTGTTATACTCCATTCCAGGTTATTTTGGAACTCTTTTGTACACCAACAAATTGCTGCAACAGGCTTATGTTTCTGTAATCTATGTTACCAAAAGTGCTGTTTCAAGAGACTTCCATTAGGAAGGTCTGGTGACCTGACAATCATTTCTATTTACCACAAAGGCTTTATCAAAGCCTCGCCATCCCAGCTCCCAGCAGGCACATGGTGCTGCTTTTCCTTGGTCTGGCTCCCTTGAATCATCCCAGAAAGGACAGCAGTAAGAATGATTGGCACAGTAACACATCTGCTGGGAAGCAGTGGGATAATGTCCAAACCCACAGGAATCAGGTAGGGTCAGGATTGTGCAGAGAAAGCATTTAAGGGAAGTTTTTGTTAAAGTGTGCAGGTGTGAAGAGAAAAACACACACATCTAAATTCCTTCTTTCTAGGTAGAGATGGTAGGGAGATAAGGTCTGTAAACACAGGTTCAGGCAAAGTCATGGAGGGCTGGTAAGCTGACTCAGTATTTAAGGATGCTCACTGCTATAGCTGATGACCTGCGTTCCTGTCCTGGGACCCACGTGATGGTAGGAGAGAACTTGCTACTGTAAACTGTTTTTCCTCCACACATGCACTCACTACGCCATGGATACACAAACATACATGCACATGTACAGAGGCACACATGCATGCCCAATAAATAAATAAACAGAAAAAGTGGGTCTCTATTTATAAATTTGATCTAAGAATTTAATGAGGTAATCTACATTGGGGAGAACATTAAATTATTATTCATATCCAGTTTTAACCTATTTAATTTCAGTGTGGTCCCATCATAATTAGAACAACACTGTATGAGTGCTGAGAAGAAAGTAAAGGGCACGGATCATGAGAAGAATATGTCATTTTTTCTTTCTTCTTCTTTTTTCCACCAAGAGCTTTATGTGTGACACAGACAGGCTGTTCTTTAAAACACTCTATTGAAAGCATATGACTTGAGTTGAGGAAGCCAGGGAAACATCACCTGGAGGAAAAATAACCTAAATGTCTTTTATCACCTTGTTGAAAAATGGAATGCTCTCTTGCTGATGGATGTCAATAGAGTAATGGCCGGGAATGGAAGATGGTAAACTGTGAAAGAAGCCGGGCTTTACAAGGGGTTGCTGAAGCCAACAGATGTTTTTATATGATATGTCTGCTAAATTAATTTTCTGGACTACAGTTTATTTTGTTATGAAAAAATAACAGACAAGTGATATGGGTATTATATAGGGCCGTTTTATTTTATTTAACCTAATACCTCAGAATTTATATCAGTGTCTGACTCACTATGAGCTCATATTTTTAAAAGGCATCTGAAGTATACCCCAAGCTCTTTATGAATATGGCATAAACATGCACAAGCTATCATCAAAACAGTTTCAGATTGAGATTTTGAAAAGGTACAAATTCTTTTTAGGTAGGACTACTAAGAGAGGGCATTAGCCAGGGTCCTTTGAAGGGGCAGAATGAGTACGTGCATGGGTCTACACACTCACACATGTACGTGCACACACACAAACACAAACACACACAGACACACACACCCTACACACAATGGGACTTATTAGACTGTCATGCAGGCCCTGGTCTGAGTAGTTCAACAATGGCCGACTCCTGACAATCGACCTGACTGGATGTCTCAGCTGTCCCTATCTGGTACTGGAGGCCCATTGAAGTCCTAGAGAGCTGACAGTTTTCATTCTAGGTTGAAATCCCAAAGAAGTAGGGTCTAATAACAGTAAAATGATGCTTCACCCGCATGGCGGATGCACTTGCCAGTGAGAGTGAGAGCAAGCAGGCCAAACGCCAAAGCTCCCTTCTGTATGTCTTTTATGTGGGCTGTCACCTGAGAGTGTGGCCCAGATTTAGGGCGGGTTTCCCCACCTCAAATTATCTAATCAAGTAAAACCCCCCACAGGTGTGTCCAGCTTCTTGGGTTAATTCCAAATGTAGTCAAGTTGACACCAAAATTAGCCATCCCAGAAAAGTTGTTTACACTCATTTTCCAATTGGTGATGCTGTTTGAGGAGGCAAAGGGGATTTGGCCTTACCGGAGGGTCGCTTCATAGAGAAATCAAAGTTTTTGAAATTAAATCAAACCTGAGCATATACAACAATAAAATTGTGAGTCTTTACTACTATGTTGAATAACCTTGAAGACTTAGAGTTGAAGGTCTTGCCAGGCTCTGTGTGCAGCTGGAAGGATCCTGAAAACACACCTTTAAATACCATGGGAACAGGCACTGCACACACCTGTCAGCCTCAGGCTCTCCGGATCATTCTCTTGGCTCTCAATTCATCCTCTGAACTCATTATCCCAGGTTCTGGGAAGAGGGAAAATGGGAAAGGGGAGAGCCATGTAACAAATGAACTCAGTTCATTTTTCTTCCAGACAATCATACGTCTTGCATAAAGAAAAAAGAAAAAGCCAGGTGTTGGTAGTGCATGCCTTTAATCCCAGCAGTTGGAAGGCAGAGGCAGGTGGGTCTCTGTGAGTTCAAACAAGGTCAGTGTGGTCTACAGAGCAGAGTGAGTTCCAGGACAGGCTCCAAAGCTACAGAGAAACCCTGTCTCAAAAACAAAACAAACAAAAATAGAAACAGAAACAAAAACAAAAACCCACAAACAAACAAACAAAAACAGAAAACAAAGCACGAAAACAAAAAATACCAGTCATGATGTTATGTGCTTGCCATGCTAGCAGTAGTGAAGCAGAGGCAGGAGGATTACTGCAAGTTCAAGGCTACTATAGACTACATAAAGAAACCCTGCACCCAAAATAAGAGGGAGGTTAGAGAGAAGGTTCAGTCAATAAGCTACTTGTCTTGCTTACAGGAGGACCTGAGTTCAGATCCCCAGAACCCACAGTAAAACCTGGGCCTGTTGTTCTTGTCTTGTAGTCCAGCAGGAGAGGCAGGTAGGTCTCTGGGACTTGCTGGCCAGCCAGCCTCACCAGTAAATGAGCCCCAGGGTAGTGAAAGGCACTATCCAAAGACAGAACGGACTAAACCCGAGAAAACATACTGGAGATTGATCTCTGACCTCCACACGTGCAGACACGTGACACACGTAATTGTGCGCAGACACATAGATAAACAGAAACCAATAAGGTAGAAAAGAGAAATGCAGTAACATGTACAGGATCGTGGAGAAGTGTGAGCAGTCCTCTGACCCTCAGAACCTTGAACGTAATCTATTTGGAGGACAGAAATCTCTTAGTGCCGTTCAGTTTTCCCTTGACTTCTTGGCTTGGAATATTGATGGCACATTATTTAAAGTCTCAGCAAGCAAAAGCAAACTATGTCGTTCTTGAGCACAGTTGTTGGTTGTTTTGCTGCTGTTGTTTGCTTTTCTGTGGCATTTGTGTAACAGACCCCATGGAACCAGCTTCAACAAGATTCTGCCAAAATCTTTGTTTGTGAAAATGGGATCATGGGAGGAGTTTCCTCCTTGTGGGGCCTCCTAGGACATGCCATCCATCCACATAGACAGCATCCTGTATGTTGGAGGAAGGCCGCTTGTAGGTTCCCGGTTGCTCAGCCCTGAAATAATCACATAGAAACTATATTATTTAAATCACTGCTTGGTCCATTAGCTCTAGCTTTTTATTGGCTAACTCTTTCATATTAATTTAACCCATTTCTATTAATTTGTGTATTGTCACGTGGCTGTGGCTTACTGGCTACAGTTCTGGCATCTGTCTCTGGCAGGGCTACATGGCTTCTCTCTCCTGGCTCCACCTTCTTCCTCCCAGCATTCAGTTTAGTTTTCCCTGCCTACCTTTGTTCTTTTGCCCTATTACAGGCCAAGACAGTTTCTTTATTCATTAACCAATAAAAGCAACACATAGACAGAAGGACCTCCCACACCACCTGTGATCTGTGGTCCTGGGTTCTCCAACTGACAGTGTTCTGTGATCTGTGGCCAGTCAATCCTGCTTAACCTACAAAATGTAAAGCCTTTCCAAAGAGGCAGCTATGCTGTCCTGGGGGTCGAAAAGTCACCCAGCCAGTATGTTTGCTTGAGGATCCCCATCCATTTTGGGAGGATGTGACTCCTTCCAATGCACTAAGGAGGATGAATTCTAGAATATTACTGTTACCAACTCAGCTTAAACGAGAATGACCCTGATAGGCTCTGGCATTTAAACACTTGTTTACCATTGGTGGCAGTGTTTGGGGAGGCATAGGGGATGTGGCTTTACTGGAAGAAGAGTGTTATTGGGGACAGCCTTTGATGCTTCAAAGCCACAGGCCATTCCCAGTGTTTTCTCTGCTTCCTACTTGTGTTTTAAGATTTGAACTCTCTGTTGCTCTGACCTGTATGCCTGCCTGCTGCCACATTTCCCCACCATCACGGTGCTGAACCCTTACCCCTTTGAAACTGTCAGCTGAGTTGAACCCTCCCTTGTAGAAGTTGCCTTGGTCTTGGTGATTGATCACTGCGACAGAAAAGTAATGCTATACCAATTTAGGTGGCAGTTGCCAGCCAAAAACTCTATAACCCCAGTGTTCTGGGTGTTAACCACCTACATAAGCCTGTACGTGGCCATAGCAATGGAAGGTGTTCTGGAAGGAGGGAGGTCCTGATATAGAGGGTGCAAACCAGGCCTATCAACTTGATGGTGACTGGTTAGTTTGGGGAAAGTCACCTAAACCCTCTGAGTTTCAGGGCCATTTTAGCAAGTGTAGGCCTGAAACATTTGGCCTATACATTTCAAGATTTCATATAGGGTTTGAAGAATTTACACAATGACAAAGTCCCAGAAAACTAATATAAAAGTCAGGAAACTCTGCATACAATTAAACACCCACCACATGGGAGCTCGCTGTCTAATCCCAGCATTCAGCAGAGAGTGGAGGATCAGAAGGGTAGGTCCTATCTCGAATAAAAGGTTGATGGCACCCAAAAATTGACAGTTGAGGGTGTCCTCTGGCCTCTGCACATATGTACTCTCATCCATACTAACACAGATGTACACGCGTGGAAAGGGAAAGTTGAATTAAACCAAGTCTTTGCCAACAGCTTTTCCTGTAGGATTCTGAGCCATTTAGTGATGGAGAGCTGCCTTGCGCATGTGGCCTTCCCCACACCTGGGGTCAAGAGCCTGAGTGGTATTCAGAGGTCATTCTGTTGCTTTTTCTAGGGATTGCTATTCCTGACACTGAGGGCTGCGTCATGCTGACACCGGGCTGTCAGACACTTTATAAAACATACTGATCTCAGAAGCCATGAAAATGAGGGAGAAAATACCCTTCAGAGCTGATGAAGCTGTCCACATGCTTGATGATTGGAACATTGTACTCTAATGGCATCCAGTAGTTCAGAATGCAAGCCCAGAGATTCCAGTAATAGACAGAGCCCAGTCCGTGTTCTTCAGTCATCTAGTAGCTATTTTAAGACGGAAAAACTCCCTGGTGCCTCTGTAGCTCATCTGTAAAATCTACATTAGAATATTATAAATTGGATACCACTGATAAAATTATACTTCCCTAGCCCAAGTCCTTGTACAAAAATACATTCTCTTCTCTTTTGCTTATGTGTTCTCTGCATGTGACTATTTTCTGTGTGGTACATAGATGATTAATGTTGATAAAGTTGTTATATCTTACTACTGAATTGGTTAATCTGAAAGATAGATACATTTGAATACCTCAGTTTTAAAAAGTATATTTTATATACAAGGAATTCATTGACAGTATAGTCGTTTCTGAACTCTTTTCCCAACTGCTCATTGCAAATGTAAGTTTGGATTTTATTTTTTCCTCACTGCTTTTATGAACGTGTGTTTTGGGGAAGGCCACGGGTCACATCAGCAGCTACTGACAAGCTGATTTTAGCTTCTTCTTCTGAGCTCCTACATTTTCAGCCACAGAAACCACACCACAGCCTAAAATACAGTTGTTCTGCCAAGACGGCTGTCTCATTGCCCCGTGTAAGCAGCAGTGACCTCCACCACAGGGCCGGATAATTAAGCCAAAGGATTAGCATCCTAATACCTGGTGTTAATTCTCCATTAAATTTCTAGCAGGTCACAGGAAATCAGGTTCTCACTGTCTGAAACAGAGGAGAAGAGACCCTGAGCGAGAGATAAGATAAGGCTCCTGCCAGGGAAAGGATGCAACATGTCAGCACTGGCCGTTTGTGTGTTGGGTTGGGTTCTGCTTTTCTGTTGCTGTTTTTCTAAACTATTCTTGGAGACTCCGTTGCTTTTTGCTTTTTTAAAGGATGTCCTTGCTGATAGTAAGAAATGGGCTCTATAGTCCCTTTAAAAAGATGCATTGGTTTTTATTTATTTAATTAGTGTGTATGTTTGTATGCAACAGTGCATGTGTGGAGGTCAGAGGACAGCTTGCAAGAGTTGGTTTTCTCCTTCTGACTTGTGGGATTCCATTCCCCTGTTCCACTGTTTGGGTCCTGGGGATTGAGCTCTGCTCATCTGGACTTACCCACTAGGCTGTCTCACTGTCCCTGTGTAGTCCCTTTCTTTCCCAGAGTGTAGTAAGAGACTTCACACAGGGACTTTTGTATTTTCTCTTCTCACAGGAGTCTGTGTTCAGAGGACTTAGAGAAATGGATAGCATTTTTTATATACCAGGCAATAATCAAGCTGTTTTGGGCCTGTGTTCAAAACCATTGCTCTCCTCTTCTTCCAGAGCTTCTTTATTGCTCCTAACTAGGTTCCAGAAACCCTTGCTTTCATTCTTATTTCTACACCTGGTATACTCAGTGCTCAGAGTCCTGAAGGCTTTTCAGAGGTGTTAATGTTATTGATGACATGAAGGAGGACTCTAGGACTTGGGTGACCTTTCTGTCTCGGTTCATTGTGTGCCCTTTACTGAAAGAATAACCCAGCAAAGGCTATTTTCAGATAACATAAATACGTAAGACTTTTAAGATTTGGAGAAGGTGGCTGAAGACGGCATAGCTCTATACTGTCACTCACAGCGTGAGGGGTTTTACCGGTGTCCTGGGGACTTTGACTTCCATATGGGAGTCCTAGCTTTGAGGAAGTGGTATAGGAGATATAAATAATTTGTATTGGTATGGATTTTGCTTTATTGATATAAATTTAAGGTCAATTTTGTTATATATATATATATTTCTGATCTTGATTAAGGTATTGTGATTGTATAGTTCATTTAAAAATGTAATGTATAATTAAAAATATAGGTTAATAGATAGTAATCTATAATAATGAAGTTTGTAGTCATGTTAGTTAGATTTTCTAAATATATAGAGATATATTTCAGTTAAATAGGCATTCTTCATATCTTTCAAAGACTACAGAATATGACATTTAATGTTTTAATAACTTAGGGCTTTTCATGACAATGAGACATGTCTACTCCTGACAGCACCAATCTACTTCAAGAGAAAAATGGGCATCAAAGAGGCTCCTTATGGAGCTTGTTAGCCATTTAGGCAAAAAACTGCTCTTGCCTGGACTGTTATATAAATTAAACACAAAAACCCACAAAGAGGGAACTGCTAAACTTGCCTAAAAGTGAGATGATCCTTCAGGGTTCCTGATTCATAAAAGAGTCTGCGAGACATTCTACAGGATACAAAAGAAAGTGACTAAACTGTCTTTAAAATTTCCTGCTCTGTAAAAAAGTCTGCTGAATACTGTGGGCCTGTAGGCTAAAGATGGATGCCCCAATGGTACAGAAAAACTTTGGGTGACTGTCCAGGCAGCGAGATGTCTCTGTCATTTCTAGAGTTTTGGAAGTTGCTTACTTCTCATTTACTTAGGTAATATTATATCCTTCTAAAGTCTTTAATGGAGTTAAAAAATAGATAAATAGTTATAGTTATAGTTTTCTATTGTTATGATAAAAGATAAAATAAATCTAAATATGGTAACTGTAGTTCTTGCTTGATAACTTTTGTTATATGTTAAACATATAACTATATTAAAGTAAAAGTCTTTCTTTTTTGTTTAAACAGAAAAGTGGAAATGGTATAGGAGGTCCTTCGGTATTTGTGTTGCTTTCATTGGTGAATAAAGAAACTGCCTTGGCCTTTTGATAGGGCAGAAATCAGGTAGGTGGAGTAGACAGAACAGGATGCTGGGAAGAAGGCAAAAAGAGAGCTACCATGAAGCTGCCAGGTCAGAAATGCTAAATCTTTCCTGGTAAGCAATGACCTTGTGGTGACACACAGATTATTAGAAATGGGTTAAATCAAGATGTGAGAGTTAGCCAAAAAGAGGCTAGATATAATGGGCCAGGCAGTAATTTAATTAATATAATTTCCGTGTGGTTATTTTGGGTGTAAGCTAGCCTGGCGGCAGGAATGAAAAGCAGGCCCACTCCTCTTATTACAAGGAAGGAAAGGGTTTCAGGCTAGCCAGATTATGAGGCAGACCTGGTGATTGAGTAGGGTTATGAGATGACTTGAGCATCCCAGGGATAGGAGATGACCTGATCATCACAAGGACAGTGGGCAGCCTAAGCATCCTAGGGACTTGAGATGCCCTGAGCATCTCAGGGCCAGTGAGGCGGCATGAGCATCCCAGGGCCAGTGAGACAGCCCAAGCACTCCAGGGCCAGTGAGACAGCCCAAGCACCACAGGGCCAGTGAGATAGCCCAAGCACCACAGGGCCAGTGAGACAGCCCAAGCACCCCAGGGCCAGTGAGACAGCCCAAGAATCTCAGGGCCAGTGAGATGCTTAACAGAAAAAGGCATATGAGACCAAGTGATGACCTGAGCATCCCAGGGACTCTTGTGAAGATAGTGCCTCTGAGTTGCCTTCTGATCTCCACATGCAGGCCATGCAATGATCATGAAAATCTCCCCCGCATCCCACAACACACACAGGTACACAATTAACAAACATAATGTAATTTTCATTTAAAGAAAAAAAACTAGACATGGCCAAGTGTGGTTGTGGGCTCCTCAAGGAAGAGTCATTAAGCATGAAGGGTGTGTCTTATCACAGGGTGGTTCCTGTATGTGTGTGTGTGGAGGGGCCCTGCTAGGATGACCAGATAAGTTAGAATCAAACCACAGTGGTTCAGTATGATTGGATGTCTTTACCATAAAGAGAGTCAAATTTTGTTAGTGAGTCTAGCCACATTGGGACAAATACAGGAGGCTGTCCCCAAGGTCACATACATTCAGGCCTTGAGCATGAGTCATTGATGCTTCAACATAAAAAAAAATCTAATTATGTATAAAAGGAACATTAATTCTATGTAGCAACCTTTATAGCAAATGTAGCCGATTGTGCTCAAAGCTTGCTTGTTAGCTGGAGAGAGGCTTCAGACACCTTCCTCTACCTTCTCACACCTGTCGTCCACCTGTCTTTCCATCCCACTGGAAAATCACATAAAAGTGAGAACGTCCATTTGGATTCTACTTTTTCATGATTTTCCCATTGCAGTTTGATAAAGAGGCGCATGATAACCATGCCAAGGCTCTGTTAGACATGCACAACTTGGGTACCATTATTTCATCTCTAACTGCTCCTCCATTTTTGCCACTAGGGCTTGAGTCAAATAAATCGTTATAAGTGACAAATACTGACTGACATGATCGTTCACTCTGGGAGGGAATAAGAGGTTTAAATTTCCAAGCAAGATCTTTATTCATTTTTACCGCGATATGGAGAGATGTTTTCCCCACCAGCGTTTGAATGTTAGTGCCTTTCTATAGGGAGACATGCTGACACACAGCACAGGTCAAAGACCAGAGACCCATTAGGATAAAAGATGACCCCCACCAACCTAACCACACTTGTCCTGTGCCAATGGTGCCTGCTGACTCCTTTCTAATGAGATTTTCTGCAACGAATAGCCTAGTTTAAGCATGCTTTTCTAGTCTTTGTGGCTCAGTGTTTGTCTGTGTGAAAACCCATTTTGTTCTGTTTGCAGAGCACCTTTCATTTGCTAATGATCTGTACAAATTAAACAGAAAGGAGACGGAGAGGCAAGGTTAACTTTTTCAAAACGGCTTTGCTCTCCCCGAATGGCAGGCCAGGCCCGGAGCATTCAGCCTCCACTGCCTCCTGCTCCCAAAGACGACTTACCAGACACAAAGAGCCAGGGAAACTGCCACATGCATGCACACGCCACCCAGAAATGCAAACTGGTGGGAGGGAAAGTCTATTCACAGACTTCCTAGCAAACTAAGAGCAATTAAAATAGATGAAATGGTTCCTTTCCCCGCGCGGGTTGGTACCTGCCTGGCACATTGCTCTGTGGAGCTAGGAGCCAGAATCTAGGCTCTGACGAGACTTTCCCCATTGTGGCTCTCTCTGAATAGCACAAAATTCCACGTTGGCCACGTTATGCACACGTGCAGGCAGAGATGCACTGAGGAGGAGCTAGTGGGTTTGCAGCTGAGCGTGAAGAATTGTTTGGAGTCTGTTTTCTGCTTTGCCTCTCTCACTCGCTGTCTAGAGTGGTGTGAGGGAGATGGCAAAGGACTTAGAGCTGGCAACTCTACATGCAGCACGTGTATAGTTACTCAGTAGTAACTGGCGTGTGTGCATGTGTGTGCGTGTGTTCATGTGTGTGTACACTTATGTTGTCATCCATCATGCTTTCCTGAGGTGGAGTCTCTCACTCGCATGAAGTTCACTGAACCTGGCTTTTAAAATATGAGGTTGGGAGACGGAACTGAGGGTCTTATGCTTGTGCGGAAAGACTTCACTGGACTGCACACATTCCTAGGCCTGAGGTGTTTAATTCACTGTTCCATTCCAAAGCAGAGGTACTAAGGATTGGGCACTTAAACATCTTAGGACTTGAAACTCCTATTCCTTGTGTGTGTGTGGGGGGGGAGGGAGACTTTTGATGATAATTATAAAGAGGATGTCATGGTGGCTGAGTGTTATAAACATTTCATCCTATCTCAAAGCCAGGGAAATGACTTAAAGAGACACTTGTGCCTAATAAAGGTGCCTTCTATGAAATGAGATTAGGGCTGTGAAGCAATAATGAGCAGAGCGTAGAGTTGTGTCCCCGCCTCCCCCAAACTGATTTTAAGGGTTTTTTTCCTTCACTGCTCAGCACAGAGATGATGCCTACAGATGTCTCCCCCCCATCCCATCATACCAGTAGAAAAGATCATTTGGACAGAAAAGCAATATCCTGTCATAAAGAATTCATCTTCAGCCCTTTAGGTAATAGCATTAGTGTATATCGACAGGATTATTTTGTAGTTCCTTCGGCATAAGTTGTATCGTTTATTATATCATTGTCAAAGATTCACTTTTATGTATGTGTGCCTACTTGACTTCATGTGTAGCATGTGAGAGTATAGTACCAGCAGCAACCAGAAGACGGTGCTGGATCTGTAGTCACTGGAGCCTTCCCATGTGGGTGATGGTGACCAAATCAGGTTCTCTGCAACAGACAGCACTGACTGCTCTTAACTGCCTAGCCATCTCTCTAACCCCTGCCATACGTTATTAAATTAAAACTACCAAGTAGAAATAGCATGATAGAAAGAGATGAGCCCAAGAAGGGCTGTGCTGTGCCAAAGTTGTTTTGCATGGTATAAAAGTATTGTTCTGCAATTCAAAGTTGGTTCTGAAGGCTCCCTAATTCACTATTTCTGTTCAGTTGTCAACTATTGAAAGGCCTTTATTGACCTCTAAATACCAATTTCTTGGGGAAACTTAAAAGACTTGGCCAATGCCAAGAACCTGGTTCTGCCTTTTAAACTGCCTTGAGCCGAAAGCTTAGGCCCAGAGAAAAAGAAGGAAAAGTCTTGACTTCGCTGCATTCCTAGGAGGTGCATGGGTGAGGGTGTCTGTGGCCCTCCTCTCAACTCCAGGCATATTGCTGGCATCACATAAAAGGCCCAGCTTGTCATTCCTGCTAGGCTCCTATATGGATCAATATTGAACACATTGTTTCTGATTCACATTTTATCTCCTGAATATTGATAATTCTGAATATGCAAAGGCCTTGTGTAAATAATCCCACTCTATAATCTTAGCTGTTCTTAAAGAGCCTTTGGCCAAATGGAGACAACAAACTTGATAGATAATACATTATAAAGAAGTCTCTGCTCCACGTTGTGGTTCATGCTTGTAATCCCAGGATTTGGGAGACTGAGGTAGGTGTGAGTTCAAAGCCAGCCTGAAGTGCATATATATTGAGATAGTTCAGTGGCTAAGGATGAATACTGACCTTGTAGATCTAAGTTCAAATCCCAGCACCAAAGTCAGCAGCTCATAACCATCCGTAGCTCCAGCCCTATTCTTTTTTAATCTAAAAAAGAAAAAGTAGAAAAGGGAAGAGATTTTTTAGAAATACCTCTAATTCCTACCGTACCAATCGTTATTCCTGACCAAAGAAATGGGTGACATCACCAGAATAATGAAGGACATAATGTCTTGATCATATGTGGTGTTCTAGCCGAGTGCTAGGCATTTGGGGACCCAAAGGAAGCAGAGCTGTGTGGTTCACTCTACTTTGAAGTGGCTTTCACTCTCAGCATGTGGCTAGCATAGCTTTCGTTTCGCTATTAGAATTACTGCAAGATGCAGGCAGCTTCTTATGCAGATGCCCGTGTTAATGTGAACACATTTCCATTTTGGAGACAGAGCAGGGGACCAAATTTACTTTATTCTCATACAGTGTTAAGGGATTCAGCAGACACCATGGGAAACCATTTATTTCTGCATGCAGGAAATCAGCTTGCTTATACCACCTGGTACTGCCTACCTGGGGATTTTCTTTTGCTTTTGGAAACAAGAGCTGAAAAGTCTATATCTAACAGCAAGGAGTTCTGGAGGTGCCTCTGAAGCATCACCTGACTTATTTGGATAATCTGTCTTAAGGAATCTTTGCCTTAGCATCTATTTCTGGGGTGGTGAAACACTATCCAAGATAACATCCTTTTCTAATGTCTCCTGGCAGTAGTTTGAATGAAAAATGTCCCCTATAGTCTCAAGCATTGAACACTTGGTCTCCGGTAAGCGGCACTGATTGGGGAGGTTTAGGAGGTGCAGCCTTCCTAGAAATACATCGTCGAAGATAGGCAGGCATTGAGCGTAAAAAACTCCCTCCACTTTCAGTGTCTGCTCCCTGCTTCCTATTTGTGGTTCAGGATGTGAGCTCTCAGCATCCTCTTCCTGCCGCCATGTCTCCACTCCTCAGTTATTATTAAATTGTTTTTATTGAGCTATGTATTTTCTCTGCTCCTCTCCCTTCCTCCCCCTCCCCTTCTGCCCTCTCCCATGAGTCCTATGCTAAAATTTACTCAGGAGATCTTGTCTTTTTCTATTTTCTGTGTAGGTTAGATCGATGTATATATTAGGGTTCTCTTTGTTGTCTAGGTTCTCTAGGGTTGTGAATTGTAGGCTGGTTTTTCTTTGCTTTATGTCTAAAAGCCACTTGCAAGTGAGTACATGTGATATTTGTCATTTTGGCTCTGGGTTACCTTGCTCAATATGATGTTTTCTAGATCCATTCATATTTCAAAATGTCATTATTTTTTCTGCTGTGTAGTACTCACTCATGTAAATGTACCACATCTTCTGTATCCATTCTTCGGTCAAGGGGCATTTAGGTTGTTTCCAGGTTCTGGCAATGACAATCAATGATGCTGTGAACATAGTTGAGCACATGTCCTCATAGTACAATTTTGAGCATCCTCTGGATATACCCAAAAGCGGTATTGCTAGATCTTGAGATAGGTTGTTTCCTAATTTTCTGAGAAATAGCCATACTGATATTCAAAGTGATTGTACAAGTTTGCATTCCCACCAGCAATGGAAAGAGTGTTCCCTTTACCCCACATCCTCTCCAGCATAAGCTGTCATCAATGTTTTTTATCTTGGCCATTCTTCCATATATAAGATAGACTCTCAGAGTTGTTTTGATTTGCATTTCTCTGATGGCTAAGAATGTTGAGTATTTCGTTAAGTGTCTTTCAGCCATTTTAGATTCCTCTGTGGTGAGTTCTCTGTTTAGGTCTGTACCCCATTGTTTTATTGGATTATTTGTTCTTTTGATGACCAATTTCTTGAGTTCTTTGTATATTTTGGAGATCAACCCTCTGTTTGATGTGGGGTTGGTGAAGATCTTTTCCCATTCTGTAGGCTGTCGTTGTGTCTTGTTGACCGTGTCCTTTGCTTTACAGAAGCTGTTCAGTTTCAGGAGGTCCCATTTATTAATTGTTGCTCTCAGAATTTGTACTAGTGGGGTGATATTGAGGAAGTGGTCCCCTGTTCAGTCATGGACTCTTAGCTGATTTGCTTGTGGCGTTTTTATCACAGCAGCGGCATAGTAACTAATCCACACTTACCTCATCACCCTGCCCTTCCTGTGCTTGGGAGTCTGTTCATGCAGCTTCCTTGTGCATTGAGCTCATCTTTCTATAAAATGCTAGTTAACGTCCATTCCTCACTCATGGTTGACTTGGTGTTCTAAGCATCGTTTTGACTGCTAACTTTATATGTTTCAGGTAATTTTGTTTTGTTTGTTGGTTTGGGGCAGGGTCTTCCTATGTTGCTCTGGCCCTTAAGCTCTGCCCTCAGCCTCCCAAGTGTTAAGATTATACATGAGTGCCACCACACTCAGTGTTCTCTCATATAACTTTATCAGCCACTGCCAGATAAAACTTACCAACCACCCATTGGTTCTGTAATTGAGCCTGTAAAATCTTCAGACTTTCATCCAGATTAATGTCCTTAAGTATTTCCTATAGGCCCCTGACTCCCAGTAATTAAATTTCTTTCTCAGGTTTTGTTCTCAACCTCTAAATTCCCTGTGTAGCCGAGGATGATGTTTGCTCCTCCTCCGTCTGCCTCTGGAGTGCTAACATTAAAAGTGTGAACCGCTACTCCACCTCTGTAAGGTGCTGTGGATGGAACCCAGGGCTTTCTGAATGCCAGGCAACCAAATGAGCTATATGTGTATGGAGGCTAAAGGATAAGCTGTTCTTCTCCAACATTTGATCCATCTCCTTTGAGACAAAGCCGTTCATCAGCCTGGAACTTACTAATACCATTAGACTGGCTGGTAGCCAGTGCCAAGACCCTCCTGTCCATGCCTCCTTCACAATGGGTTCCAAGCATGCACCATTTCATCTGGCATTTTCGTGGGCTCTGGGATCGAACTCAGGTCTTCAGGCTTACAGGGCAGGCACTTTTCCAATTAAACCATTGTCTGTGGCTAATAGTGGTGCTCTTACTATATTCTGTGCCATTTGACATATGACTTCCTTTCAGTCCTTTTAACCAGTCACTGTTTGTTGTTCAGCAGATCTACTTGTCATATGCGATGTCAGTGTGTGCCTTGCATCAGGGATTCATCTGTTTCCCGTATCTTCCAGTTTGAGTTCTAGGAGACTTCAGAATATAGTCACTTTCTATTATCCTTTATCGTATAGTTCACTATAAAGGGCTCTTACTATTACTGAGTTTTTCCCCTTAAGTTTTGTGCCTTGACGCTCCCATCTGTGTGCAGTCAGCAAACAGAAAAGGAAGAAGGGAAGGGAGGGAGAAAAAGAGGGGCAGAGAAAAGAAGGAAGGAAGGGTCAGAAAGTGCTGTTAGCTAAAACATAAATTTTCCTGTGGATTAATCTTTATTGGTCCAACAAGGACAACTAGCTGCAAGAGATGCTAGGAAATGAATGTCCAGAAGGGATGGTTGCTGCCACCCAGAGAATAAAGGGTGTTTTGTTACTGCTTCTGTTTTGCTTGCTTGTCAGGGAGAAAGGTAGGACGTCACAGTATAGAAAAATAACATTCAACTACAGATGGTATGAAATAACTACCTGTGGTTTAGGCAGAGCCTAGTTCCTGCCCACTTTGGAGCATTTTTAATCGGAAAAGCATTATTATCCTCCCTTGCCTTTTATATTATTAGAGTAAGTTTTATTTATTGCTACTGGCTCAGGAAATGACCCAATGTGGCCTCGTAAGACAGAATTAATTTGCAGTGACTCCAGCTGAAAACTTGGCTGCCTTTTAACTTAATAACTTGAGAGTTGTCAGTCTCCTTTGAAGTTAATGATAGCTGTAAAGTGCAAATAAAACTTTCCTAAAGGGAATCAAACGCTGGAAGGCTAGTAAATGAATACCCCACCGCTAGAACTATTAATATATGTGTTAGGGAGAGGGCAGAGGGTGGGATGGGATTTGAATTTCATTGTGAATTTTTTGCTTCTTGTTTTGGCTTTTGGATGATAGACTATCCAACAGTTTTCCCCCACCAGAAATGAAATTTAAAGCACTTAATAGGTTTTTAGAAGTGGGCCACATATTAGAATCAAAGATCTTTTGTGTGAAGGGCTGTGTTAGAAATACTTAGGATGTAAGCACCACCTCTGGGGGTCCATGTCTTTGCACAGCAGGACATCACACAGCACATAAAAGGTCAGTTACATGCCCTGGTCTTTCTGACATGGATGTGAATTTCCAAATAGGTATATGAAACAATTTTAAGTATGTTTTGTTTCTTTAATGGGTGAACTGACTGGCCGAAGAGAAAGAAAAAGTAGGAAAAAAAAGTAACCAAAAGACTGTGTCAGTAGAGAAGGAGCAGCCACTGTTTTTCTCTTATGCAAAGTAGCAAACTGGGTCATGCCCAGGCAGCGGGTCCTGTTTCTAATTCATGCTCAGGTTATCTGTGGCTGAGAGGCTCCTGAATAGGATGCTGCCCGGGGGCCAGCCTGTGTTTTGTCTACAAAGATGTCTCTCTCTGAGTTCGCTTCAGCAGGAAGTGGCACTAGGAATTTATTTTTCTCTTTCTCTCCTCATTCATTTGTGGGTTTATTTCTCCTTAATGTCTGATCAGAAGAGTCGGCAGATTGATGTCCCCAGGGATGACTGTTTCCTGTTGGCGCCTATGCAGATGAAGGCAGCAGTAGGGAGCTGTATTGATGGTTGGGTGGGTTTCCTCTCCAAGGGCAGGAAAAACTCTCCTGAAAGCCTGAGGGATATGCTCCACCCACCACCACCCTAAACCTTGGAGTATTTCATTCCCTTTCATCTGAATGCCTTGTGAAACATTTGAAGTCTGCAGAGATTGCCAAAGACAGGTTGGGCCAGCAAAACCCGACAGTTTCTCCTCTAGCATTTCCTAGTTAATGAAACTTGGCAGCAGGCCCCTAATGATTCAGATGAAATTAGAGGATTCTTCTCATTATTCCTTTCTCAAAATCAGCCTTTTCAGAACTCCAGTATTTGCTGCAATTTATATTTGCTGCAGTTTAGTGTTTTAATGCACCCTATTCCAAGAGATGCTTGCTTGCTTTCCTCCTGTTTTCTTTCTTTTTTTTTCTTTCAGTTTATTTATTTATTTTTTTTCCATACATTGTTTTGTTTTATTTTTTCCATTCAAGAACATAATTAAAGAAATAAAATTTTTTTTCCTTTCTTCCCCTTCTCCCGGTCCCCTCCCACTACCTCCCCTCCTCCCTCCCTCTTCTTCCTTGAAAGAGGGCATGGTGCCCTGCCCTGTTGGAAATCCAAGGCCCACCCCCATCCCTCCTGGCCTAGGAAGGAGTGCATTCAAAAAGACTCGGTTCTCAAAATGATAATACATGCAGAAGAGATAGGTCCTGGTGTCATTGTTGATGGGTTCTCCATCTGCCAACTTTCGCCGCCACATTCAGAGAGTCTGGTTTGATCGTATGCTCATTCAGTCCCAGTCCAGGTGGATTGGTGCGCTCCCATTAGTTCAGGCACACTGTCTCAGTAGGTGGACCAGCCCCTCACGGTCCTAACTTCCTAACTCATCTTCTCCCACCTTCTGCTCTTCACCTGCACCTTGGGGGCTCAATCCATTGCTCTGATGTGAATGTGGGTCTCTGTCTCTATCTCCATCCATC
>PVIU01018097.1:0-39785 GCA_004026605.1 Ondatra zibethicus
TGGTGTGTGGGTCCCAGGCACTGGTGTGTGGGTCCCAGGTATTGGTGTGTGGGTCCCAGGCACTGGTGTGTGGGTCCCAGGTATTGGTGTGTGGGTCCCAGGCACTGATGTGGGTCCCAGATGCTGATGTGTGGGTTCCAGGCATTGGTGTGTGGGTCCCAGGCATTGGTGTGTGGGTCCCAGGCGCTGGTGAGGGTCCTAGGTATCAGTTAGCATCTGCCCTTTATCTTTCTTGTCCCTGTCTCTTCTCTCGTCTGCATCCTTATTTGCATGGCATGCCTCTGGTGTAACCTCTTTTTATTTTCTTAACTTGGTGTGATGTGTGCCACTTAATGGCAATAGTTTGCTTATATTTTATGTAACTACTAATAAATCTAATTGAATCTGTCATCTTAGCCGTTAGCTTCTGTTTGTCCCAGCGACTCTCAGGTAGCTAGTCTCTTTTTGTTCTTCTGAAAAGAAAATCAGGTGCTTTTAAAAACATAATTTAAGGGCTGGAGAGATGGCTCAGTGGTTAAGAGCACTGACTGCTCTACCAGAGGTCCTGAGTTCAATTCCCAGCAACCACGTGGTGGTTCAAAACCACCTATAATAAGATCTGGTGCCCTCTTCTGGCCTACAGGCAGGATACTGTATAAATAAATAAATCTTTAAAAAAAACCCATAATTTAAATTTCCCCAGTTATCCTGTCATCTATTACTTTAGAATCTTGTAATCACAACCCACCTCTTTTGAAGACCTCATAGAGTTGGTATATTTATTACGTAAGAGATCAAACGAATGCTCCCCACTTTATCCCACTTACTCTTTCCACCTTACTGCTATTAATTACTATATATCAGTCTTACATTTATTTTAAACTACAGGGTTATTGCCTTTTAAGATTTCTTTATTTAATTTTTATGTGTGTACTGTGCCCACATGTATGAATATGCACCAATTGTGTGCCTAGTTCCTTAAGAAATCAAAAGAAGGCTTCAGATTCCCAGGACCTGGAATTACACATGGTTATAAACCAACAAGTGGATGCTGGGAATTGAGCCCAGGTCCTCTACAAGAACAGCCAGTGCTCTTAACTGCTGAGCCATCTTTCTCACAGTTTACTTCCAATTAGATGTGTGCACTTATAGCTCTTTCCTTAGAATCAGTATTGTTGTTTTAACAGTTAGTATTCACTTGAATTTGCATACTTTTCGCTTTGCATTCTTTCTTATATTTTTTAGTATAATTTTGTTTATATATTTACCAGGGATAATTTTTAAAACAAATTTTAATTTTGGACTAGTTTTTTTTTTTACAAAGATAATGATGAATTATTGGACTCATCCCCAGCTTTTTTTTCTGAAAACCAATGAACCCATTATTTGGAATGAAACGACACATTATTTGAAACCAAAGCCCTCGCTTTATTCAGGTTTCCTTGGCTTTCACAAGTGTCTTCGTTTCTGGTGTTGCATCTTAAGAAGCAACACAGTATGTAATTGTCCTCTGGCTGTCCTTGATAGAGACCCTTTTCAAGGACGTGTTATGGGAGAGGCTGGCACTCTGAGGAACAGTGGTGAGGTTAGTCTGAAGAATTTCCCTCTTTGGGGATTTGCTTCAGGTTTCTCCCATAATTAGATCCAGTTAGAGACCTTTGGAAGGAAAAGCCATTGAGGCATATTGTCATTTTTGTTGTCATGGAGATACATGCCATTAACTGGATCCTCTAGATCCAGGCCTCCCCCTGAATGTAGAAATGAGTAGTAGCCCAAGGATGGTGAGGAGGAAAAAAATGAGACAAATAATTTGTCACCTGTCTGTCTTCAGGAGGCATCTGGCTGCATCACCTGTATGTCTGCTAATGGTGCACTTTCTGTATGCGCAATCTCTTGATGTAAATTAAATATTGCATCAAGTGCTCATCTCAGGGAGCTAGTTTGCTGATATCACTGTTTGGGTTAAGGCTTCACCCCAGCCCCTGGCATCCATATGTTCAAGGATCTCAAATGTTTGGGTGGAAAGTTCCATCCCAAGCCCTCTCCCCTAGGAGTTGCCTCAGTCTAGACTCCACCTCCAAGAAAGCCCGCCAAATGGTGGACACTCCTCGGAGATGCTCAGGACCACTCCCACAGGGTATTTAAACGCCCTCCAGAGAACAAACACGTGGTTTCGGGTCCTCCTTCCCGTCTCCTTGCTGGGGAGCTGGAATGCCACCCAGGAGTGCTGGCATCCATTAAACCTGGGCTTTTTCTAATTTGGTTTGGTTTGGTCTTATTTGGATTATTGTATCAGCAGAGAGGTTTATCGGACTGCAAAACCTTTTCAGTCCCAAGAGACACCCTTCAGGTGTGAGGCGGGTCTTCCTCAGGGCTCTCAGAGTAGTTCTGACTTAGGTAATTTGTTGCTCTAGTCACTGACTTGAAGTGTGATTCCACAGTTTCTCCACGGATTTTTTAAAAAGTGCCTCTTAGAGACCACACAGTCAAAACTCACAGTAACAAAGAAAACATTTTTAAAATGAGACAGGCGGTGGTGGCATACGCCTTTAATCCCAGCACTCTGGAGGCAGAAACAGGCAGATCTCTGTGAGTTCAAGTCCAGCCTGGTCTACAGAGTGTGTTCCAGGACAGGCTCCAAAGCTACAGAGAAACCATCTCGAAAAACCAAAAAAACAAAAATTTTTTTTAAATTAAAAAAGGAAAAAAAGTCTGTAGTGAACATAATTTTCAGTGTTTCTTCTGCCTCCTCAGGGGCAGGACCAGTCCCCTCTCTTCAGTCTGGATCTCCAGAGCCAGCCACCTCTGATGCCACCACAGCCTGCACAAAGCGCACAGTTGGGAACCTTCCCACATATCTGTAGGACATCATGTTCCTTCTGTCTGTGCTCTGCTTTCTTTGTTGTACTGAGAAAACACACAAGTGAGGTTCTGGACACACGTGCACTGGCAGGACCCTGCCCCTCATCTGGAGGCCTGTGTCCATTCTGGGGGAGCACCTGAAAGAAATCCCATTTTCTGTCTTGCTCCAGGCATCTGAAGATGGGATTTTGAGCTTCCTTGAATCTTAATTTCTCTGGAAAAAAACTTCTTTGTTGATTTTAATTAATTTTGGTGACATAGTTGAGAATCCCTTTGCCATTTTGGCTATCTTTCTTTAAATCAATCCTTGTTTTTCTATATCTCTGTTGAAGTATGAGAGAGAGAGAGAGAGAGAGAGAGAGAGAGAGAATATGTAGAGGCGGCTACCTCGCTACCCATAATACTGTAGGATTACCAATTCCTTTTGGCTCAGCCCTATTTTTTCATTAGTGAAGAGCAGGGTCATGTTATTGTTATTAAATAAACAAGCCCTGGTCTCTTGCCAGCATTGTAATCCCCCCCCCCAGCTTAGATAGAAAGTGCCCAGAACTAGTTCCAGGACCTGGGCTCAGTCCAGAGTGGCTCCAAGTGTCCATTGGAGTCACCCTCAGCCAGAAGCCACCTTGGCTGCTACAGCCAGTGCTCTGGGATTTAAGCATCAGGAATGAACATAGGGTTTTGGCATTCCCAAACTGGCTTCTGCCAACTCACCCCAATCTGAGTCATCCTTACCATCTAGAGTTGAATGCTGGAGTCCTGCCTCAGCCCTTCATGAGGCTCCTGAATCGTCAATGTTCACGCTCAGCTGCCCTCGCCTCACCCAGGCTAATGAGGGTTGGGTAAGTGTCCCTTGTCTGGAGTCAGACGGGTCTCCCAGCTGCAACTGTGTTCTTTTTCTCTTTGTTCACACACTGGGCCCCATCATAGGGGTTAAAGTCCAGATCAGACAGACAGGGAGCCAGCTACCTTGGCAATTCTAATCCTTGCTTCTAGAAAACAGGGTAAACACAAACAAACCTATGTGTGATGGCTCCTACATATATAGGATATGAAGAAGGCATGGAAATTGTTATGCCCAAATCTGCAAAGTCCCTGCAAAAGCCAACAAGGAGACCCAATTCCGGTATGTAAAAACAAAGAGCCTTTATTTTAATCAAGTTTGCAAATTCGGTCTCCCCGCATGTCCGACATATTGGAATAGATGGAGAGCCCCAGCTCAATTAGAATAGGGTTTTATAGTAGTAAAGGTAGGGTGGGAGGTTTCTGAGGTTTTAAGACCCCTGATTGGCTGACATTTGTCTAGGGGTGTCCTGTTGAGCATGTTCTGGCAGGTGTTCCTATCTACAGTGGTTGGAATGCCAGGCATTTCCTTTGAAAGATCTGTTTTTGGGTGGTGGTCAGGTAAACTCAGCACGTGGTTCCTCCTGCAACCAGGCATTGCCTCAGGGTAAACTACTGAGCCTCAGGCCTCTGTTTAAATTCATTGATGGCCAGAGTTCTACTCCGGCAGGTGATAATGGTTGGAAGTAAAGAACTTCCTTTGGGTGACCTGCCCATACTTAGCTTATCATGGCTGGCCCCCACAGAAATTTCCACAGATCCCCAGGAATCCTCTGAAGCTCTCTGCCATGCTGGCCCTCTCAGGCTTCAGGAGAGGTCTGCCCCAGACTTGTGCCTCTGTGGGATCACAGTGATTCACAATGTTCCTCATGTCTCTTTATCTCAGAAGTCAGTAGAGACCAAGTCTTCCAGGACCAGTCACCACTTGGTCCTCATCCCCATGTCCACATGTCAACAGTTGCTACCTCTCCCCATCCCCTCCACTCTCCAGGTTCTTGTACTGTAGTCTCAGGAGCTCAATCTGCTTCCTAACCCCTTCTCCTCCTTCCCACTGGTTTCTTCTCAGAGCTGCTAACCCTGGCCTCCAGTCAGGATCTCTATCCTCCCCAGCTCTTCCCCGTTCCCCCTCCTGCCCCAGACCTCTACTGTCTCCTGCACCTGGGCAAGCCTCCCTCAGACCTTCTCCTCCATTTATTTCAGCCACTTCTGAAACTTCAACTCTTGATCTTGCTTTTAGGTTCATGACTGGGCCCATAGGTATGGGTCCTTTCTACCTTGACTAAAGGTCAGAGAATTAGAACTTACTTCTGTTCCTTCAAGGTCAACATTCAAAAAGCAGGTCAGAGAGATCTGCTCTCTCAAAGTTATTGTCAACAGGTGTGGCTAATATTCAGACCTGGTATTTCAGGTATTAAGAAGTAGATCTGTTTTTACCTCAAACAAAAGTCTAAGGATCCAACTAGGTTCCTACTCTCTTAGGGAGAGAACTATGGATTCCACCCAGGGAGTGGTTTGCCTACAGAATGTTTTGGTCTAGGGTGTGAGCATTACTTGTCTTGTTCTGGCAACAGAATGTTTAACTAAGAATGTAACCCGTAATCCTTCAACAAGTCTGTTCATTCATTGAATCATGTGATCTTATTCCTTTTGGGGACGGGGTATCTAAGCAAATGGAAATTAAACACGGGTGACATTCAGTATTCTCTGGATGTCTCTGTTTCTTGTTTCTCCTATATCTGTGTTCCTTTTGCCTAATAATTCTAATCCTCATGTTCCTACCCTGGAACATTCGAACCTGCCACAGCTAGGAGCCCAACAGACGTCACCCCTAGAAAGGTGGCTTGTGACAGGTTCACACATTATAAAATCCCCTTCTGGGGTGTGTGTGTACATAAATCATCACAATCATTATAGATAGTACATAGAATAATTCCAACATATCAAAGAGCTTTCTCATAGTGTCCCTTTAAATTCAAACTGTTCCTTCACCCATTTGCTGACAAAGACCTGTTTTCCATTTCTTTTTCTTTTTTCTTTTTTCTTTTGCCCATCAGAGTAAGACTCACATTGAATGTGGCAGAATGCACTGTTGTGATCTTCAGAGTGAGAGTCGCATGGAACGCGGCGGAATGTACCGTTCTGACCATCTTCATTCCCTATGCTTAACCCCCTTGGGGTTCCCCATGCTGCTGCTTGAGTCCCGCATGCTCCCCCTTAGTGCCCAGTGCATCCTTCCCAGCAGGCGGCTGTGCCCTAGCTGCTGTGCATGTGCTCTGTCAAAGTGTCAGGTTGTTTTACTTAGTGATTATGAAGAATGCTGCTCAGACATCTGTGTGCAGAATTTGTATGGACTTAGTATTTCTTTAGAATAAATACCCTGCGGTTAATATGTGTGAAATCGCCTTTCCTCTGACAATGGCTCTCTCTCTGCTTGGTTCCCTCGGGCCAGCAATCGACCTAAGAATTTACTAATCCTACCATTGGTTTGCATTGACTGTCAGATCTTAATTGTTTTTCTTTGCTCGCCACACAACTTGGATTTCATCGTCCATTGGAATGCGTTCTTGTTGGAACACTGACTTGAAAACAATTACTTTGTGTGTGATGGGAAGGGTTGTGGTGCATGTGTTGGGGTCAGAGGACAACTTGCAGGCCTCACGTCTCTCCTCCCACCATGGGGCCTGAAGATTGGACTGGATCTGTAAAGACAGAACTCACTTAGGCTGCCAGGCTGGGCCAAAGAGTGCTTTTACCCATTGGGCCATCTCACAGGTCCTCTTGGCGACATCCTCAAGTCCTCCTGTACCCTCCTGGCTGAGCCCTCCCCCTGTAGACTCAAGTTTTTGTCCATTCTGCTCTCCTTAGAACAGGAAGACGGAACTGGAGGAGACCACACTGGCTGTGACAATAGGTGCACTGTGTCCTTGACTCTGCATTACACTCCTGATGGTGACGTCAGCCCAAACTTCTAATATGACAAGCTCACACTTGTATCTCTTCAGACTTCAGACAGCCTCGCTCTCTCGCAGCTCATGGTTTGTTCCCTGGGGGCTAGGAAGCAGCCAGACTGGAGCTAGCTCATCATCTTCACACACTAATTCCACCTGAGTATGTCCCCTTTCCGTTCTGTTGTCCCTGTCAGAATGATGTCCTGCTCTTGCCTCGATCCAGAGCCACCGCCCCATATTCCCTGGGGCACTGATTTCTCTCAGCACCTACTGTAATGGTTGTTCTGTCTCTTTAAGAGACAAGCCACGCCCACTCCCTCCTCCATCCGCTGAGGCAGGCAGGTCTTCCTTCCTGCTTGCTGCCTTAGTCTCTCTTTTCTGTCTTCCTCTCAGAGAGGCAGCTTCTGCCTCTCTCCCCACTTCTCCCTTTCCCCCACTCTGTCTCTCTCTTCTTTCTCCTCTCTCTCTCTCTCTCTCTCTCTCTCTCTCTCTCTGTTCTTCTCCCCTTCTCCCTTCCCCCTCCATAACCCCCTGAATATATATTCAACCTCAATTTGCATGGCGTGCCTATGTCTCTGTCTCTTGCCCACCTGCCATGTATCTCCCTGCCTGGGACTGGCTGCTGTCAGGGCCCACTGCCTGCCACCACATGGCCCGCTGCCACCACTTGGGGACCTGCAGCGTTTATGCTGCCTGCTGCCAATGGGGATCCTGCAGCATTTTTAATTTTTCCATTACACCTACCCCATCTTTCCTTCATCTTTGCTCTTGCAAATACTTCTTTCCCTTCTCCCTTTATCAAGGGCCCCTGCACCACAGCCATGCACACATTTCCTAATACAGATCATCAGCAAACACAACACCTCCGGAAAAGCCAGTAAGTCTACAGTTGGGAGAGCTGACAAACATGACCTCAGCCGAGGGGTCAAGGTTCACATAGGCCGTGATAGTGGTGAAGATGTGTACCCTTAATACAAGGTGATAAGAATGGCACCTAACATTCAAGATTCCCCTTCCAATGCCCACTACCAGAAGAACAAGAGGGAGATCTGAATTAAAGGACGTTCTGCAAAGTCTGTGTCCTCAAACCACCAGGTGTTATGATCTGCTGGCCTGTCCTGCCACTTTAAGAGACAAGCCCCACTCACTCCCAACCCTCACCTTTTCCAGCCTGTGCTCTCTCTTTTTGTCTCTCTCCTGGAGAGTTAACTTCTAATATCTCTCCCCCACCTCTCTCTCTTCTCCCCTTCCCCTTTTCCCTCCATAACTCACTAAATAAACTCTATACCCAAACTCTCTCTGCATGGTGTATCTGTCTGTCTTTCACCTGCTGCGGTCTCCCACCCATTAAGGTGACCCGCAAAGCTTCAAGGGACTCACTGAGGCCTGGGGGACCCACCGAGGCCTCGAGTCACCTGCCACTGCCCCTCATGGGACCACCACCCCTCGTGTGATGCCCCCCTTATATCTTTAAAAAGAATAACACCAGGGTCACAAAAACACAGCAAAGTTTAGGAGAAGGTTAAGGACACAGGCCTGCTCAATGGAGCATGTCTTGGATAGAATACTAAAACAGATAAAAGGGTAAAAAGAGAGAAGGGCAAGAAGAAATTAGCTTAAAAACTGAAGAAATAACAAGTACAGACCTTACAGTCAGTATTTTTAAGTTTTATTTGCTCATTTTATGTATATGGGTATTTTGCCTGCATGTATGTATGTGCACTACATGCATGTCTGGTCCCTGTGGAAGCCAGAAGAGGGTGCCAGATCATCTGGAACAGGAGTTGGAGTTCTGAGCCACCATGTAGGTATTGGGAATTAAACCTAGGCCCTGTGGAAGAGCAGCCAGTGCTCTTAACTACTTAAAGGGTCCTTAAAGTACAAACTTTAAATAATGTACTGACATTGGCTCATCAGTTGTGACATTTATATCAGTTGTGATATATATATATATGCACATACATATCAATATCATATATGTATACACACATATATCATAGTAATTTAACAAACGGGAAGCAAAGGGCAAAATATGATAAACTCAGGACTTCCCTATAAAGGTAAAACTGTAAGTTTATTTAATACTGAAAATAAAAGCCCACGCCCCCCTGTGACTGCCTCTCCTCCCAGCCTCACTCTTTCCCTGCTTCCTTTCCCAGGGAACCCCTCGGAAGAGTTGTGCTGTGAACTTTGCTCCCTACTCCAGCTTGCTCACTCAGCTCTCCTATCCTCAACTTGCCACCAGACTGTTCCTGTGAAGGCCAACAACGACCTGCATGGTAGCAAGTTCCAGAAGCCATTTGCTCTCCTTATCTGTCAGCCATCTGTGAGGCCCAACTTATGTTCCCCTCTGGTGAAAATGTTGTCTTGGCTTTTGGTATACTCATGGACTACTTCCTGTTCTTGGGTGCCTCCGGGTGAGTCTTGTTGCTCACTATTCCCCCTTAGTCCCACTCATTTCAGTGTCCTGGGCCCTCTCTGAGGACCTCTGCGTTCTTGTCTACCCTTCCTTTCATACTCTCTTATGGACTAAAGCATCAACTACCTATTGCGTCCCCCAAATTGTGTATCTCCAGCATTGGCCTGTGAGGCCACAGGGGGTTCGGTTTGTAAGAGAAGAAGTCAATTGAGACTTTGCTGAGGTTACAGAGAGGCCACGCAGTTCCCGTATGGGTCACTGGGTTTGAAGCAGCAGAGATGACATTTTGATCACTTTAGAACTGGAAAGCACCCTTTGTAGACAAACAGGAAGAAGCTGGAGATCTAGGAGACCATGCTGGGGAACAGGCAATGTGTGGGAGGGAGGTCTTGTCTACTGGCTAGGAAATTGGTTCCTGTCCCTATGATGCTAGCCTGGGCTCTGCTCCCAGCCCTGTCTCTCAATCATAGTATGTCTGTAAGCAAGTCATTTACAGGCTTTGCTTCCCTGGGATTCAGTCTCCTTAGCTATAAAATACAGAAGTTGATAACTTAGAGAATGAGGTTGGATTCAGGCCTTTGTAGGTTCCTGTCAGCATCCACAGCCAATCTGTGTGAACACAACCAGCCCCATCTCGCTGATCCTGCACTACCCTGACCTCAGGGAAGAAAGAACAGGTTAATCGGACTGTTCTTCTACAGAGCGTATATTCTCTTTTACAAAAGTACAGGATGAGTGGGCAAACAGAAAAAGGCAGGAGATGGTTGAGACTTCAACATTGTAAAGGAAATGAGTCTACATCATATCTTCAGCCAAACCACAGCTCAGTATTGAGCCAATTTGTTCTGCACTGAGGGGGTGGCACTGGTCAAGTTCCACAGGGCAAGCAGAATCTCGTGGTGCTCCAACCTTAGATCTGGGTTCCCCTCCCAGAGAAAGTTCTAACCCGGAAGCTACCAGCTAGAGCAACGCTGAGATAGCATGTACCACTGAGAGGGGAGAACACGCCTACAGGCAGGAGGTGCTCAAGGGGCTCACCAGCTATCACTTCTGTGTTGGGACCTGGTCCTGAAAGATCTCCGGATGGGAAGAGTCTCACTCAAGTCTCGGGATAACATGACCCCCTCCCCCCGAACTCATAGGAGACCGTCCTTGCTGCAATCACACGAGGTTTATTGACAAGTACCAGTGTTGGGGTCAAGACTCATAGCCCATGCAAGGAAGGAGTTCGACCCCGAGTAGCTGGGAGCAGGGGTTTTTAAGGGAAGTAAACACAACCCAGTAATCCAAAGGGGGTGGGGATGGTGTCATTGAAAAATTCTGAAAATATCAGTGATCATCACAAGGGGGTAACCCCCTGTTTCTCAAGATTATAATCTAACTTTATCTTCAGCTAGTTCCTGAAACAGAGTCACTGACCTGGCTAACCTAGATTTTTTTGGCTCTTCTCTTCCTATTAGAGAGGTCTGGGTTTATCTGGGTCTTTCATCTCCCCACTTCTTCTAGTACCTAGTTCTAATCATAGAACTAGATTTTAGTATCTTCTTGACCTTGTAAAGTGCTATATTGGTGGCGTAACATCAAAATCTGAACAGCACTTATTCTTTCTCTAATGAAGGTAATTAGTTTTAATTCATTTAAAGAACTGAGGGGCCTGTATCAGGGTGGCTACCCCGAGGCCCAGGATTACTGCTAGTGTCAGAGAAATAGGTTCTCGTCAAAAGCGAGTTGGGTGCTTGTCAAACTCATCCAGCATGTTAGCTGGATGATAATAGACCCTAGGTACCAGAAGTACAAGCATACAGTAATCTTTGGTGTTAAAAACCGATGTCGACACGCAAGGTGTCAGGCCTGTACTACAAGCCCACCATTTATCTAAACCGGAAACCAAGTACCTGGTGTCAGGAGTCTCAGGGCTCTTAAGAGTCTCATTACATAACCTCAGTAAGAGTCAGCCTGTAATTAGTCCCCCAAACACAAGCCTGGTGGTGTTGTTAAAAAGCCCCGGATACTGCAATTTGGGTAGTTCAGGAGCTCGCTTCATGTGGGAGGCATGGATCCAGGCAGAGATGCATACTTCTTTCAGTTGTTCCCAGATCTGGTGGCTCACCACTTCAAGGGCCTTTAGGTGGGCAAATAAGAGTCTAGAAAGAATAGCATCAGGATTATACACTCCACCCGACTTAGTGAACGGTGGCGGTTCCCCACATAGGAACTCATAAGGGGTGAGTTTAAATCGCCCTAGGGGTGTTCCAAACCTGAAATAGGGCAAAGGGAAGGAGGGCTGTCCAGTCATTCCTGCAGGTCTCTAGGGCCAATTGTCAGGGTCTCTTTTAAGGTTCTATTCATCCTTTCTACCTGACCTGACTCTGGAGTCGGTAAGCACAATGTAATTTCCAATTGATCCCCAGTTGTGTGGCCAGTCCCTGACTTTACCTGGGCAACAAAGGCAGGTCCATTATCAGACCCAATTACCTTGGGTATCCTGAACCTCAGGAAGATTTTTTTATGATCTTCTTAGCCACCACATTGGCCGTCTCAGTCCTGGTAGGAAAAGCTTCTACCCAGCCTGAAAAAGTATCTATAAAAACTAATAAGTACTTGTTACCATATCTGGCTGGCTTAATTTCTGTAAAATCTACCTCCCAGTAGGTCTCAGGCTGGTCACCCCTGAGCCTCTACCCAGGAGTATATATGGTGTGTGCTGTATTAGTCATAGCACAGGCCTTGCAGCTTTTGACTACTTCTTCTGCCAAGTCAGAGAGTCCCAAACATATTAGTCAGAGGACCTAACCACATCTTTTAGTTTCTTGGCCCCCCCAAGTGGGTCAGGTAATGTAAGTTGGTAACATACTTGTGCCCTTCTTTTTGTGGGAGGATTAGTTTTCCTCATTCTGTCTCTACTGCCCCATATGGAGTTTTCTTTACCAGTTCTAATTTGCCCATAACTTGATAGTCCTCGGGGGTGTATCTAAAGTTGGTTTCACTGATATCATAATAATCTTTAGGCTCTTTGACTGCCAGGATCATTGCTCCTTGGGCTGCCTGTTTAGCAGTTAGGTCTGCCATCTGATTTCCTTTAGCCTCTCAAGCTTTTTGGTGTCCTGGTCAATGTATGATGGCTACCTTCTTTGGCAAATGTATGGCCTCGAGGAAGCTCAAACATTTTTTTCTTTATTTATGTCTTTTCCTGCAGATGTTAACAGTCCTCTTTGTCTGTATATTGCTCCGTTTATATGGGCAGTGGCAAAAGCATACCTGCTGTCAGTGTAGATGTTGATAGATTTCCCCTCTGCCATTGGTAGAGCTTGTATCAAAGCCACGAGTTCGGCTTTCTGGGCTGACATCCTTCAGGGAGGCTATGCCCAGATTACTTTCTTCCCATCCACCATTGCTGCCCTCGCCTTCCGCTTACCATTAATCATGAAACTGCTGCTGTCTGTATACCAGCTCGGACTCCCAGGCCAAGGCTGATCCTTCAGATCATTTCAGGTACCTGCCTCTCCTGCCAAAATGTCAGCACAGTGATGGGTAGGTGAGGTGTCATCAGTCTCGGGCAGTAGGGTGGCAGGATTGAGGATAGCAGGGGGAGTGAAGGTCACTGGTTTGGTCAACAAAAGGCTTTGATCACCTCCGGCCCGGTTCTAGTAAACCTGATCTGGACCTTCAACTTTGTTAACAAGTCTCTTTCTAATAAAGGCGTGGGATACTCAGGGATAACCAGGAAGGAATGAGTCACTTGTCCTCTCCCTAAATCTACAGTTCGTAAGGTGGTCCACGGATATTGTTTCTGTCCAGTTGCTCCAATTACTATAGTCTTTATATTCTTTAGCTTCCCCAATGGTTGTTTTAGCACAGTGTGCTCAGCCCCTGTGTCCACTAGAAAATCCATAGGGGTCCCCTCCACAGTCAGGGTTACCCTAGGCACAGGAAAGGGGGTCCGAGCCCGTCCCCTCTGATCATCTTCTTCTAGGGCCAGTAACTTAGAGGGCCTTCCTTTCTTCTTTGGGCATTCTCCTGCCCAATGTCCTTTCTCTTTGCAGTAAGCACATTGGTCTTTGTCCAAGGGGTGCCTCTGTCCATCTTCACTCATCTTTGGTCTTCTGTTGCCCAGGTTCTATCTGTCTAGGTCTTGTCTTCCCTTTCTCTCCTACCATTGCGGCCAAAATTCTATCAAATTTCTCTCTTGTCTATGATCCCTCCGGTCCTCTCTTTCTTCTGCCTCCTACCCCCCTCACTTCTCTTCCTCAGTCTCTCACTTATGAAACACTTTCTTTGCCTCCTTAACCAAATCCTGCAATGTATAATCCTGCAACTCTTCTAACTGCCGTAGCTTTTCTTAATATCTGATGCTGACTATCCTATGAAGGCCATAGCTACCGCTGCTTGCTGACTCTCAGAGGTTGGGTCAAAGGGAGTATAACGCCTGTAAGCCTCCTTTAAATGTTCAAGAAACACAGATGGTGGTTCAACCAGCCCCTGAAGAACCTCTCTTACCTTGGCCAAATTAGTGGGGCATCTTGTGGCCCCTCAGAAACCTATCAGAGCCCTACAGAGATAGACTGTCAGCCGCTCCCTACCTGCTTTAAGTTTGAGCTTGAAAACATACACAGGGAACTAGATAAGGCCCATTTCTGTTTACAAATTTTTTAACCAAAATCTCTCTAGTTTTTTAGACAACATACCAAAAATTTCTCTTGCTTTTTAGACAACATAAAAACTTTTACCAAAGTCTTTTTTGTGGTTTTTCTCAGTGGGGATGTATGGCTACATTTTAAACAAGAACAGCACATAAAATCCTGTACCAGTATGAAACATTTGAGACCAACAATAGGTTTTTTTTAACATTAACCAACAATAAACAACAGCACATAAAATCCTGTACCAGTGTGAAACATTTGAGACCAGCAATGGGTTTTTTTTTAAACATTAACCAACAATAATTTGTAAACAAGAACAGCACATAAAATCCTGTACCAGTGTAAAACATTTGAGACCAGCAATAGGTTTTTTTTAAACATTAACCAACAATAATTTGTAACCAGCTCCTATAAATGATGACAGATACTTATAACCCATAGGATCTGAGAGTTCTTCACCCACGGAGCCAAGCCTTGGTCAGCTTTGATCAGAGGTTTGAGGTATGCAGCTCCCAGGACAGGTGGAGGGAACTCATCCATCAGCATGGCGGTGGGGGGGGCAGGGTGGTATGCAGCACTAGGGAAAAAATATTGTTAACCTCTTTAGGCCACAGCGATTACCCTCAGATTTTTTTGTTTAGTGTTTGAAATCCTATTGGGGTACATCCACCTTCTACAACTGTGTCTGGCAGGCTTGATACCTTGTAACATCAAGGCTGAATAGCCCAGCCATCTATACAAGCATGCTGCCCCACAGCCATGTGCTTGGGGCTGAGGTTGACTCTTTTTTTTTTTTTTTTAATGAAATATACCCCTATGCTTATGGCCCTATCTCTGAAGTCTTGTAAGTGGTCACAATATCACAGTCAAAAGAAGTCATGATTTGAGTACATCAGCATCAGTCTAAGTCAGGACAAAAGCACAACACACATTACACAGACATACAGGACAATGGTGCCAGACAAACCAAAGACACAGATTCAAGCTGCTTTGCGGGTGTGACCGCCCTGCTATCGAAATGAGACCGCTATCCACGCATGTCTATAGAGAACTGACCACGCCACTCGTGTGTCATACCACAGAACTGAGAGACGCCACCCGCGTATCTCACCAGAGAACTGAACACGCTACCTGTGTGTAAGACAAAACAGAGACTGAAGATACACAGACAAAGGCTAACAAAACTTAGATAGACAAAACCACTGATCCAGAGTCAACATCACAGTCTCCCAATCATCAGAGTCACAAGTAAGACAAAACAAAAGACTGAAGACACACAAACAAATGTCCATCTCCACCAAGACAGACAAAACCATTCCAGAAATACAGACAGCCGAGAGGACATATAGTTCCTCCAATCCAGGAGAATTTACGTATCCTCATCAGCACCAGATGGGACTCTCCCAGGTGTCCCTGGATCCCTTCTCACCTCCCAGAACATCTCCCAGGGCAGCAGTCTATGATCTAGCACATCTGCTGATCATTCTCTCCATCTCCTCCCGAGACGCGAGTGATTGCAAAACTGAAAATACAGAACCTGAACTCATTGGGCATGGAAACACAAAGACACAGACATGGCTGTAAACCCAAAAGTACAGAACCTGAACTCAGCCGGCACACGGAAATACAAAGACACAGACACAGCTATAAACCCGAAAGTACAGAACCTGAACTCAGCCGGCACACGGAAACACAAAGACACAGACACACAGACAATGTCTCACCTCCAAGTAGGTTTTCGGAGATGAGGGCGGTCGCCAATCCCGGACGAGCCCCCAAATGAAAGACCTCTGGATCGGGGAGAATATCACTCAAGTCTCTGGATAACACGACCCCCCAGGAACTCATGAGAGACCGTCCTTGCTGCAATCACATGAGGTTTATTGACAAGTACCAGCGCTGGGGTCAAGACTCATAGCCCACGCAGGGGAGGAGTTCGCCCCTGAGTAGCTGGGAGCAGGGGTTTTTAAGGGAAGAAACCACAACCCAGTAATCCAAAGGGGGTGGGGAGGGCATCATTGGAAAACTCCAAAAATACCAGTGATCATCATAGGGTGGTAACTCCCTGTTTCTCAAGATTATTCTCAAGATTATAATCTAACTTTATCTTCAACTAGTTCCTGAAACAGAGTCATTGACCCAGCTAACCTAGATTTTTTTTTTTTGGCTCTTCTCTTCCTGCTAGAGTGGTCTGGATTTATCTGGGTCTTTCAGTCCTGGGGCTGTGTGCATCACATGCTGGCACATGTCTGCTCCTAAACCACAATATGAAATCAGGAACAGTCAAGCCAGTCTTCCTTAGATACCTGAGACAAAATCTAAAGCTGTGGTGACTGAGATGGGCACTGTGTCATATGCTTACACACCCCAAAAGAAGACCAAATTCCTACTGACCCACTGGGAACAATGACATCCTTATGCTTCCTCTCTGCTTGCTTGCTGGACTTGGAAGTCAGAGGGGTTGGACACTCTCCCAACTCCACCAGGGCCTAGAGGGTCAACCACAGCTTTGGGAGTATGGTCAAAGCCAAATACTTTGCCATAGAACAGCATTATAGGCTCCTCAGGCCCACTGAAGACACTGGGGACTAGGAGAGTGTTCCTCCAGACTTAAGTCCTAAATTTGCTCATGCTCTGAGTTGATCTGGTCCTCAAGGTGAAGTGTGTCACTCTCAGAAGATCTTAGGAAAAAAACAGATGATGTTTGCAGGCACTCCAAGATGGCGGATGAAGGTGAGGAAGAACCTGGCAGGGTCCAGATAATCCTACTCAATGTCTAGAAACCAAGGGGACCTGAGGAGGCCCGAAAATGTGAGCCTGTTTCCACATTGACCAAAGGTCAGAGAGTTGGAACTTTCCTCTAGTTCCTTCAAGGTTATTGTGCTTCTGCCTCAAACAAAGTTCCCACCTAGACTTTGAACAGAGTTCTGCTCTCTCAAGGTTATTGTATACAGGTGTGGCTAATAGCCAGACCTTGTGCTCCAGGAATAGAGAAGTAGATTGTTCCTACCTCAAACAAAAGCCTAAGGATCCAACTAAGTTCCAATTCCCTTTATGAAGATAACTTGGGATTCCACCCAGGGAGTGATTTGCCTAGAGAATGTTTGGTCTAGGGTGTAAGCATGACTTGTTTTGTTCTAGCAACAGAATGTTTAACTATTAATGTAGCTGCTACCTTCAATTGGTATGCTCATTTCCTTGTATCCTGTTAATGCAGTCTTTTGTCTTACTCCTGCCTTTTGGGGTCAGGGGTATTTTAAGCAGTTGGAAATTAAACACAGGTGAATTTTCAGTACTCACTGGAATTCCCTCCCAATACTATATGTTTCTCCGTTTTATTATTTTCATTTGTGTCTTCATATTCTTTACTATATTTCTAAATCACCTTTACCCTGGAGAAAGGTATTTTTGTTGAGGCTGATCCCTGACAAATGGCAGCCCAACATGGTGCAGTCAGCTGACAGGGACCAGAAGCAAAAACTCCAGAAGCTTCAGCATCAAAGTAAGACTGACTGGGGTGTGGTATGTGTTTTGCTTATGTATGTGCACCATATGCATATCTGGTACCTGTGGAGGTCGGAAGTAGGCATCAGATCCCCTGGGACTGGAATTACAGATAGTTGTGAGCTACCACACTGGTATTGGGAATCCAACCCAGGGTTTCCTGCAAGCGCAAGTGCTCTTGGTCACTGAACCGGCTATCTAGCTCAGACAGGACTTTTTGCATAAGATCTATCTCAAGGCCAGCTTTGGGGCCGGGAGGAGAGCAACACTAGATGTGAGCTGTACGTCTCTTAGAAATGAGCTGGGATGTGTGAAAGCCACTAAGTCCTGGTCTCATCTGGCAGATGTGTACGCACAGCATCTTCTAGGCTGATGGAAGCTAACAAGATAACAATGAATCCAAATATCAGGTGTACAGGGAATGTTGGGATGGCTGATCATAGGGCTGTCTATACAAATAGGGATGCTGCTGGCCTTCTCCTCCCTGCATCACCCCAGAAAGATTCCTGTTTGATCCCCAGAAGAGGGACTTTGACAGGGATTTGGGAACCCATCAGGTCCATGCCTAGTGCTGGCCTTCTGCTGTGTTCTCTCTGGCTGAAGTCGTCTTTTTCTTGACCTGCAATCTACCTAGGAAGACCTTGACCCCACCCTAAAAGTAATGGTCTGTCCTGTCCCTTTAAGAGACAAGCCACGCCCACCCCCTCCCTGTCTGGAAGAGATAACTTCTGTCTTGCTCCCTCCTCTTCCCATCCCCCTTCTCTCTCTCTCTTCCTTCTTCCCCCTTTTCTTTTTCCCCTCCATAACCCACTAAATAAATATCCACCCTCACTCTGCATGGTGTGCCTATCCATGTCTCTCTCTCACCCTCTGCATGGCTCCCTGTCTGGGACCAGCTGCCTTCAGGGAACAGCGCCATCACCCGCCATGTGGCTCCCTGCCTGGCACTTGCTGCTCTTGGTCTCTCACCTAACACGTGGCTCCCTGCTGGGCACTCGCTGCCCCTCATGGGCTTCTGCCTGGGACTGGCTGCCTTTGTGGCCTGCCATGGTCTCAGACCTGCCGCCCTCTGCAGCCACTCGGAGATTTGCAGCATTTTACTTAAACTATTACACTAAACTCCTCCTTGACCTTGGCCCTTCTCCTCGGAACTTCTGGATGTACAGCGTGAAGACACAAGGACCAGAATGCTCCTGAGTATCTCATGTGGATTTTGGAAGGCAGAAACCATGGCTTCTTCCCTTCTTTTCTAGCCTACAGAGAAAAGGGCCCTTAGGTAGATGTACAGTACACCGTATCTGCAGACATACAGATGACAGAACAACTTCTGAACTTAGGCACTAGCCAGGTGCAAATGTTTTCATTCCTTCATCAGACTTCTTGTCAGCTGGTCTTAACCATCTGGTCCAGTTTGGTTCCAGTGTTCATTTTATGTATGTCATTGGCTAAGGACTTTATTTTGCATTGGTACAGCCCATGATAAATGCACAGGAAATGAGAGGCACCAGCAGGAATAGGATCAGAATACTTTAATAAGATATCAGTGTCAAAATACATTTCCTTATAAAGTTAAGCTTCTGGACAGTTACAATGCCGTCAGTAGGAATTTGACAATGCAGTAATGTTCATGAAGTTGTTACATTGACAAGAAAGGTTAATGTGAAGCTCGGAATATTTCTCAGTGTTTTTTATTTTTTATTTTTTTTTTAGTAAAACTGCAAAGGGGAAATGCCCTTAATGCTGAGGCAACAACACAGGAAATCAAATACCAGCATTTACATATCAATAACCCTTTACGTTCTCTCACCGCGTGTCAGGCCACACTGTGGACCAATGTGTGACTTGGAAACCATGCCTAGATAATTTTAGGTAGGTTGACTTTGAAAGTTAATTTTTGGTTGGAGCAGTAAGTCCCTTTAGGATTACTGCATTTTGTCCTGATGGACTTTGTATGTATTTAAAGTTTTATTGTACCCAAGTCAACAACATTGTATGTCGATGGGTATCACACACCCAAAAGGTGGCCTTCCTCTTCCCCAGTGAGTTACAAAGTGCTCTGGGAACAGTATCTTCAGTGCTTTCTACCTATTCATGTCACTTCATGTGACTAAGACCTCAGCTAGAGGCGATCCCTGGAGGTCTGCCTGCTGCTCACCAGCAGGGGGCGCTGCACCTTGGCTTTGCAGGACCATCTGCCCTGCAAGCTGTGGGGTGTGGAGCAGTGCAGGGCTGGTCAGACCTGGCACCATCTCCCAGTTTAGCTCTCCAAGGACTGGGTCACTATATTATTTGTGAATCCCTACTTGCTTTGTGAATTCCCATTCAAACCATTTCATGGTAGCTGTGGAAATACCCAAATGTGCCGCATGAGAGAGACAGGGAGAGTCTTGAAGGGCTAGCAACACCACCTGAAAAAAGTGAAAGCACTTCCTTCCCATCCCCCACATGCCATCAGAGCCCTCGTGGCAGCAATAACAATGCATACGTACATAATACATAGCAAACAAGAGGAGAGAAGAGGGCGTGCTGTGCCCCCCCTTAGTGACTCCATTCCTGGGATTGTTTGCCACATCTATGGCAAAGCAATAGGCCAAAGCAAAAGGTCACCAGAGAGAGAGGTGGGGTGGGGGAGATCCGTAGCAGTGTTAGTACAGGCCTGTGGGAGTACTATACAGTTCTACAGTGTGCAGAACACAGAGAAGGATAACAATAACAGCCCTAACGAGATCTTAAAAGTGATTTTGTGAGCAGGATTCCATTTCTAAGTTTTTAGATATTAAAAGTACCCATATATATGATAAACACTAAACCCAGATATAAATTTTCCTTAAAAAAAAAACCCTCAGTTTTGCTTTTGAGTAATAATAATAGTAAAAATCCACTGAACCTAGGGTGAGATGGGGACACCATGGTTCAGGAAGGCTACTGTGTAGCTTCACAGGTAACCCTGGAGTTTATCCTTCACATTGCTTTACTGCCCCATAAGTCAGATCAAAATCAGAGCAAAGAATTGGCTTTTTACAGTATAGTGATTGGGTGCTTTGTGTGTGTGTGTGTGTGAGAGAGAGAGAGAGAGAGAGAGAGACAGACAGACAGACAGACAGATAGACAGAGAGACAGAGACAGAGAGAGACACAGTGGAGCTCGGAAAGGAAAACTCTTTTCTCTTTGGCAACAATGGCAAAAGCACTTCCGCTGAACGAATCCAAAGCTTTCCCTAACAGGAGAGCCAACATCCACCATGATTGTTAGTATGGATACTGAGTGTGAGAGAGAAACCTTTGGGGAATATAAATTAGAAATAACTCAAGGGAGGGGATGGGGAAATCTTATAAAATTTCAGAACATTTTCATCGACAGTAAAACAACTATGTATTTTAAAAACACAGATAATAAAGTGAGCATGTCAGATAAAGGCCACTGCTTGGTGACCTGGGCAGACCGGCCCGGTCAGTACATCTCTTAAGAAGTGTGCTGGTGTTAGATATACCTAGTTGCAACACAGATGGAAGGTGAAGCTGGCAGGACAGGATGGCCGGGCAGGAGCATGCCTGGCCGAAGGCCCTGGCTCAGGTGGCTTGATCCAGGGCTCTGAGAAGGTCTCTCCCCTGCAGGAGTGTGGAACTTCCCGGCACAGGGACGTTCACCTCACAGTCATATCTGGTCAGTTCCGGCAACAGGTAAGGCTCAAGCGACGGCCCCAGCAGCCGGCTTGCCATGCCTATGAGAAGGGGAGGGGAGGCGGTTTTAAAAGCCTGACCCAGCCCTGGCACAGTCCCTACTCCACTGTGGACAATCAGGACAAGAGCACTCGTGGAAAGAATGACGTCGCCGGCTGCCAGGCCAGGAACTTCAGGTTCCACGGCCCTCTTGCCCTGGGCTCCACTTCCCGTTCAGAGAATGGAGCTAGAAGAGAACATGTCTCAGCAGTGCTGAGATCCAAGGAAGGTAGAAGCGGCAACAGAGGTCTCATAGCTTAGGTACGGAGCCATATCCTGGGGGCCTCTCCCTCCTGGGGTCCACCTGCTTCCCCTTCTTGCCTGCACACCTATGAACAGATACCCCACCCCTTGTTAATTTCACCTCTTCTTTCAGTCATGGTCAGAAAATGATCTAAGTTGAAATTATTTTGGCTTCGGTTTTAACCACTGAGGAAACTCGTCATTTGCTGACTACTGCTGACCAGATGTGTACCAGGGGGTGAGCGATGCGTGGTTCTCTCCTTTAAACTTTTGGGCTTGCTAGCCCACCTGCTGCCCAGGGCTTTCGGGGTTCTACAGACTGAGAACACACCTATAAATGTCCCCCAACTATACTACTGTAGATAAGACTCTGGGATTTTCACCCCCCTCGCCCAAGACGACAAACTATGACAAACAGAGGCCCCTATGGGAACACATCTGTGTTTGGTGGCAACAGCTGAACTTTCCAGATCACCAAGCTACCCTCCTGTCAGGGGGTCCCCTGTGCATGCTTCCAGAGAGATGCCCCAGTGTGCTGTGTGTGTGCACTTCAGGCCAGGAGGAGCTAAGGAAAGACAGAGACTTATGGTCTTATGGTGCCCCAGAGCCTGCAAGTGACTGAATTACTGGAGGATTCATAGACAGAGGCTTTCTACCCACTTCCCACGGCAGCCAGCTTGTCTGCATACCCCATTCCACACCATCTATCTTCCTCAGAAGTCCATCCCAGCCCTGGGTTCCTCACCATCCTCACCACCTCCTTCCCAAAGCCTCCCCAGCCTGAATTACTCAGAAGAATTAGTAGCTCTGCCCTCTCTCTGGGGCCAGATATATCCAAAGAGTTTTTCCTTCTCTCCTCTCTCAGTTCAGATTCTTACTGAGGGAGTCTTCAAGGGGCTCTTTGAATAAGTCACTGTCAAACCCTTCCTGGCCTGATACCATGCAGGTTCTGGCTAACCCAAACTCATGCAGCCTGCCTGGGTGAAGAGCCCTATGGACTGTAATTAGTTGCCTGAGACTAGAAAGTGGCCTGTCGTCCAAATGCTGAGCTGCTATATGAGCGGCTGCTTCCCAGCTTCCCGTCCATGCAGGCCACCTGTGTGCATCAGCCCCTGGGTGTGCTGTGAGTCTCAGACACTCACCTGACACCTTTTGGGCTCCTGGAGGACGGAAGTCCTGGAACTGGGAGGCATAGCACTGTGGCGGGAACCCACTCTTGGGATTCTCTCCTGGGCTCATGGCAGATGGTGGCTGTGGGGGTGGCAGATGTCTCAGTGGCTGGCCCAGGCCTCTCATGGAGTTTTGGGTGAATTCATCTGGAAGATCCAAGCCAGAGAGTGAGTGTGGTGCTGCCTGATGAGACAGGGAGTAGCTCTCAGCCTTCTTTTTCTTTTCAGAGGTCACAGAGAGATCTTAGAACCTGGAGCCTCATTCATGGCATGGGCAGAGCCCATTCTAACAAGGCTCAGGGAACGGGCCCTGAGCCTCCAACCCCCCACCAGACCCCTGGTTCAGGCCTGCTTACCAGGGGCCACATTTGTACTGATGGTCTTGTCAGGCATCAGAGGACAGGTCCTCCCCATGAGGCTCTTCATACGTTTCCACATCACGTGGGAACTGCTGCTGGTACCGGGAGGGTCCCCCTGCGGGTGTGAAGTGTAGCTGGAGGAAAGGGTCGGGTCGGGGGTGGAGTGGGGTGGGGGCACCACACAGACCCGGCTGGTGCAGACACAGGCGGGTGCTCACCACCGGAATGAGCTGTCTGCGTCTCTGCCTTAGCCTCACCTCCTGCCCAGTGGGCCGAGACGCCCATGGTATTCACAGTGAAGAGGTGGCTTACCCCACTTGTGTCTTGGAAGGCTTGCTCCTCATATTCCAGCTGGCGCTTTAGCTTCAGCTTGTTGGAGAGGGCTATCATGGCTGGGCTCATCATGTATGGGCCACGAGCCCCGAAGTCCTTTGCAGACCTGCCAAGAAGAGAGAGTAGGAGTAGGTGTGAGAGGGTCATGGTCTTCCACCTGGTGTCTTCACCTGGACCTGCTACTTATGACAAAGGCACTTTATAGACCCAGAATGCAGAGTGCCAAAGGACCTGAACAGCCGTGCCTGTCTTCTGCTCCTCTGCCTGGTGAGATGCCAAAGCACGCGGTCACCTGTACCTCCTTCCACACACTTATTTTACTGCAGCTGCTCTCAGGCAGTCCTGCCCTCTTGGGTGTCTGTCCTGCTGGATGACATCAGTCTCTACAAGGATTTCTGCCCAGAGCCTCCCACCCAGAGGACCATTTGGGGCACTTTATTACAAAGGGCACACACTATAGACAACACGCCTCAGCTTCCGGGGCTTAATCCAGTGAGCACCTGGTGTGGTGAGATAGGGAACGCTGGCGCCTGCATGCACCCCGCAGAGGCTCTTGGGTGGAAGACTGGGATGGTAGAAAGCACAGGAGTGTGGAGAGAATGGAGAAACTGTCACTCAAATGCCCATTTGTGCCCAAAGATGAACCCTAGGTAAGTAAAGTACCCTTGGGTTGATCTAAAGATAGACACCAGGTGTAAGCCCTTCCTCCTTTCTTCTGGGGTTTTGCCCTTCAATGTCAGTTCCCTAGCTAGGGAGATAAAGAGCCAGCTGCTGCAGAGTGAGGGGATATGGTGGGGCAGGAAGCCCATGGGGGGCTCCAGAGCACCCACTAGTGGATGGGTACCTATATCTTCTCCCTGCCCAGTAAGGTCCCTCCAGCCAGGCATCTGTCACTGACCTCATCTTGAACATGGAGACGTGGGGTGAGGTGCTGGGAGGCTCCAGCTGTGATGGCCCCAATGGCAGAGCCCCCAGGGACTCAGCGTTCTGATCGTCAACACGCCACTTGGCGGGCCCAAACTGTAATGGTGGGTCTGGAGGCCACTGAGTGTTGGATCTGCCTCCCATAGAAGAGAGAGGGGTGCTGGCCTGGCCACAACATGGAGGCAGGGACCCTTTGTCCCCAGGGTCACAGAAGATGGAAGACATAGGCCAGGGTTCTGGCTCTGTCCTCCTGCTCTCTAGCTGCTGTGGGTACTTGTCCAGGAAGAAGGGGCTCTGGGTGGCCCCTGGGGCTAGTGGCTGGAATATGCTTGTCATGGTACTGAAGCAGTGCTGGGCATTGGGCTGGGGGCTCTCTGGCATGTGTGGTTCCTCCGGGCAGATTGGGCTTAGCTGGAAGTCTTCCCCATCCATTGGGATGTAGGGTGCCAGAGTCTCCAAGTCCAGCTCATTGAAATCCGTCTGAGAAGAACAGAGCAAAGCTGAATTGCGGTGACTGCCCACCCCATGTCCATTCCAGGCCTATTAAAACGGTCACTTCCCCCATCCAAATTCTCCTGTTGGAAACTCTCAGACTTGCCGTTGAGGGTGCAAGAGTTTCTGTCGGGATATTAAGCTTCCCACGCATGTACCCCTTCACTCAGTAGTGTGAGCTTCCACCCCTGACCTGCAAAGCCTTCTCATTCCATTCTCTTTCAGTCAGGCAATCCCCCTGCCTCCACAGCATGGGCTGCCCCTTCATCCTATTCTTGCTACACTTGAGCTCCTGAGATGAAGGGCAGCTTACCTTCCCCTCCCTCGCAGCCCTGTGAAGGGACTGCCATCCTCACCAGCAGGTGCCCAGAGACCCTGCACGATGTTCCCATTGCCACAAACAGAGACACGAGCTGTGGGGACTGACCCCTCCCTGCAGACAGACAGACCTCTGTAACTAGCACCCAGAGACTGTTACTGCAGCAACACTGCCTGTTCGCACCCAGGAAAAGAGGGATGCGCAGGATAGGATGACGGCACGCACTGAGGAGCAAGGTACAAGCCTGGATGGAGAACTGAGCCTGAGATAGACTGAGGTGGGGATTGCCCCTAGTGTGCTGGCCATCACCATGTTCACCCACTTCCTCCGCTTATGTTTGTGCAAGAGCATGTGACCTTGTGCAGTAAATTGTCATTGAATATACAACTCAGGAGCACTGTTGTCGGTCATTTGTTTCTTTAAAAAAAGTATTTAAAGTGAAATGACTTTATAAAATGCATTGATTGAAAAACCTGGATATGCCTCTCTACAGGTCTGGTGGCGTGGTTTCAGTTTGGCATGTATGTAAAGGCAGCTGTCTAAGAAAGGAGGAGACGAAGTCGACAGTTAAAAACAGAAGTGCAGGACCGAGCAGTGAAAAGGTGGGAGGAAGGGTGATGGCAAGGCTTTGCTCAGTATCCCAGGGATCTCTGCAAAGGGATGCAGGAGCCTCATCGCCCACAGAGAGCCTACCTGGGTGTTGCACTGGTCCTTTGCCTCCGTGTCCATGGCAAAGAGCTTCTCAATCACTTCCATCTTCAAGTGATCCTCCAGAGAAGAGTAGTAGTCGGCAGGGCTGCTGGGCTAGAAACCAAGGAGCAGACCAAGTCAAGAACAAGGTGTTTGTTTCCCTAGAAGTCCGCTGTAAACAGACAAGCGTGGTTCCCGGCTCATTCTGCCCCATTCCACCACGTATGTATGAAGGGGGCTCTACTATTTACAAGCGGTGCAAAGTAGGTCCCTTCATCAACCGCTCTGAACCTTGGTCTCCTTGTAAGACCTTTGCATCACTTCCTAGAGCAATGGTCCTTAACCTTCCTAATGCTGTGACCCTTTAATACAGTCCCTCCTGTTGTGGTGACCCCCAACCACAAAATTATTGCTACTTCATAACTGTAATATTGCTACTGTTATGAATTGTAATGTAAATATTTGTGTTTTCTAGTGGTCTTAGGTGACCTCTGTGAAAGGGTCGTTCAACCCCTGGCGTCAAGACCCACAAGTTGAGAACCACTGTCCTATCCAATGAGGTGCACATTGGATAGAGACTGTGGCCAACAGGGCTCTGTGACTGAAGCCTTCTGTTTGCACAGAGACAGAACTCAGGTCTCACTGCAATTTCAGGCATCCCTGCTTCGCTAGGAGCGGAGCCAGCAGTTGCTCCGTAGTCCCTGGTGGATAAGTGTCGCAGCCATTCTTAGGGAGCACTGCAATAACTCGAGGGGGACAGTACTTCTCAGGATGTCTTTTCTGTCACCTGGTAGCAGAGCATGAGTGGCCACCCACTCGTGTACTCCCCGGAGGGTGGGGCTCACCGTGGAGCAGCTGCTGCTGCTTGTAGCACTGGGTGTGGTGCTCCCTGGGGTGCCCGCCTGGGGCACAGTGAAGGCAGGCAGGCTCCCGGGCTCACTCTGGGCACTGTGGCTCAGCTCAGCAGCCCATGGCTGACCTGGGGGCAACACGGCCTTGCCATAGGCTGATGACTCATCAAAGTTCTGGCTTCCTGGAAAGACAAGACATGCATGGTGGACATCCGTGAGGCCTAGGCTCAGCCTAGGGAGGAAGAAGCCCAGAAGTTTCACAAAGGTTCTAAAACGGTCCTGAAAGTGGACCTGGGGTTGACACCCTCTACTCTGGAGCCTAGCTAGGACCGAAGAGCTGCTGACCAGAGCTGTGATTCAATATGTGGACTCCTTACAGCGAGAACCATTTCTAACAGCATTTGGCTTTCAGAGCCGACAAAACTTACTAGAAGCAGTTGCTCCCCGCAGAACACTCTAGAATGTAGATGAGGAAGTTACCAGAAAAGAATGCGGCCATTTGCCTTAGTGTCACCACCAAGCTGGGGCTGCAAGGTATCTCATGCAAGCTGGGGCTGCAAGGTATCTCATGCAAGCTGGAGCTGCAAGGTATCTCATGCAAGCTGGGGATGCAAGGTATCTCATGCAAGGACTCATTGCCCTTTGGAATTCTGTGAGGTATCAATTTTCCTCTCAAATGCACGTTACCAAGGGGTGAGTGAATGCAAAGACCTGCAGTCCCGATCGGGCTAGGGGGAGGGTATGAACTAGAAGAGGCCTTTTGGTGCACACAACAAGAAGTTGAAATAGCTGAGAACTCTGCCTGGACCACAGTAACTTTGCTTCTAGTGAGACAGGCGACCATTCTAATCTAATGCAGACAGTCTTGAGCACTTCATCCTGGGCCTGAATTTTCTCCACACTGGTGTCCTTGGCATTATTCCTTCCGTAGCCTTCCACTTAAATAATGGCATGCTCTTTGAGATGATACATGAGGGGCTCTACCGTCTCTCTAGATATGCCCAGAAAATCCTCTCTTCCCTCAGCTCAGACTCCCACAGCCAGGTGGAGAATGGACCCCTCTCGTAGCCCACCTCCTTTTACCCCTTCATATATAACTCAGTGGCCAGGGAGTTTGTGGTTCTTTTGTGCCCAGCAGAGCCTGACCATGAACAAGTGATTGGCAAAAGGGCAAGGGCCAAGCGTGGCTCTGGTCTAGCGAATGTATGGTTGCAGAGGTTTGTCATAAGAAGAACTATGCCCAGCCTAAGAGAGTTCCATGGTTCACCTAGGTCTAGGAAGTACCCACCAAAATCCAGAGAAATAATGGCATCTCCTGGGGTGGGGGCCAGCTGAGCTAGCTCCTCGGGCTCCTCCTTCAGCTTGGTGAACAGGTAGTTACTCTTCTCAGATACAGCCACGTCACCGCTGCTGTCGAAGATGCCGTTCATGGCCATCAGGTGGGGCCTGAATAGGGATTCGGTCTGGTCCATGGAGAACACCACATCGTTCTTCTCAATCTCACTACCGGCATGAGAGAGCTGGTCAGAGTTTCTGCAGATTTTTAGCCAAAGCCTTTAGCTCCCCCAGATATGTAGAGAACCTGATAGCTAACCCTCTTAGACAAAAGAGATGGGCAGAGATACTGTTGGCATTTTGGAAAGAATCAAAGTCTGTTAGGCACAGAGGCAGAGACAATGGGCTTCTTCAGATGGCTGCACAGCTGGCACACAAGACACCTGGATGCTATGTCAGTTTTCTTCATATTAGCAATGGCTGCCTCGTGTTCTTCCCAGGTGTGGTGGGGGGAAGGCACAACATCTGAGTCTCCCCCAAAAGCTTGAGCAGCTCTCTTGTTTCCCATTCACACAATATTAAGCACCTACTGTGTACAATCTTCTCCCCTCAACACAAGTCAGAGACATGACACCACAACAGACAAGGCGAAAGGTGAATTAGAAATCTCAAGAGCTCTCCTCCTCCTCAGATCTCACTGTAAACACCTCTCAGAAGGATTCCTACTACAAACAGCCTTCAAAGGTAGTTCCCAGAGCGGAGGCTGGGTGCCTCCTCCCTTACTCACCTCAGGACATAGTTGACACACATGATACACTGGGGTTGCAGGTTGCGGGGGTTGTAGATGACTGTCCCCTGGGTCTCCAGCCACACATATCCTCCGTGTTTTGCTAGCATCCGGTACTGGCCGGACACCACCTGCCCCTTGGTGCACACTAGGGAAGAAAGGGGGCAGAGGTAAGGGAGGTGGGGGAACAGTGCACAGCACACACTCAGATCCCACAGGAAGTATCACCTGCCAGGGGAGGGGAGGGAGTGGGCAGAGCTGCCAGATAGACACTGGGGACTGGAGAGACTGAGCTAGGAGTGAGGCTGGAGGTCATGTCAGCCAACTCTTCGTTTTAGAAAGAGGAAGGAAGGCAGACCACTGCCTGCCCAGTGCGGGAATGACCCACTCTACAGCTTTGCCGTGCCCCCTCAAGAACCCCTGCTATCAGACTCCCAGGCAGCTCAGTGGAAACTATAACCAAGAATAGCACCCTACTTTCTTCACGAGCTTCATCCTCTGCAGGCAGCCGTGGCTAGAATGCATCTTGGAGAAAGGTTAGCTGCATGGATGCGGACCCATCATCATTCCCTGACTGAAGGACAGACAGAGGGCCTCCCACATGCTGGACAAGTGCTCTACCATGGACTAACATCCCCAACCATCTGTTCTTATTTTAACACAAGGTCTCCGGAATTGGTCAGGCTGGCCTTGAACTCACTTTGTAGCCCAGGCAGGCCTTAAGCTTAATGATTCTTTTGCCTTAGTCTCCAGAATAACTGGGATTCAGGGTTGTACCATGAGACCCAACTGAGGTCTGGTTTTTAAAAATCATGACCTTTGCATCTGTTAGGTCTGTCACCTTAGGGGATGGAGACAGCGTGAGACAAACTACTGCACCCTTCAGCTGGGGTCAAGAAAGGCCTATAAGCCAGGATCAGCAGCCTTCTCATAGCCTCCTCCTCCTCAGCCACTGGAAGTTCTTCAGACTTGACTCCCAACTACCCACTGAGACTGCCGGCTTGGAGTTTGTTCCTTTTCTAGATTGTTCTAAGAGTTCATTTTTTCGTGTGTTATCACTGTCTAAAAACACCAGGGGAGGGGTCCTACATCCCAGGCTGTCTTCCCCATCTCCAGATGCATTTTCCATTTTTGTTCACGAGAGCTCAAGAGCTCCTTTTTGCTAGTGTCTGCTGCCTTTAGAAACGCCCGCTAGCCTTTTTAAACTGTCCATTTGACTTTCATCCCTTGGGAGTTCATTGTTTGGAGCTTGAGCCCAGAAGAGCCCAGGTCACAGAGAACTGGGGAGAGGTATAGTGGGAGGATCAGGAAGTCTTGCTGGCTGGGGGACTTTGGGGGAAGGAACAGTCCTGGTGTGGTTTCCTCCTCTGCAAACTGTGGTATTAAGAATAATAGTACTGTTCATCACTGTCGTTATCAACCGTCCAAGATGCTACCGCGGTTCCTGATGAGCATCAGATGGACTTGCCTGTCTCATCAGCCCCACAGATGTTGTTTAGAAGTCTCCTCTGTCCCAAGCTACTAATGTCCAGTGCTTGGGTTACAGTGCTCAGAACTGTTTACAGGCCATGTCTCTGGGGGCTGTGTGAGAAAACATCCAGGTGTCTCCCCAGGTTTCCTGGTCAGCTCATGGGCCATCTTCCCTTTCATTGGTCCCGCATGGTAGAGGGACACAGCCTTGTCATAGTTATGCTCATCATCGTCCCTGTGCCTTGGTACTTCTTATCCTCTTGAAAACCTTAACCAGCACCAGCAAGGGACAGGAATGACTGAGAATTATATGCATTGTTCCACAGAGTCCAAAGCCGTCTTGGGAGAGGAATTCAAGCTCAAGGCCTGGTAAACAGTGTGCCTCTGCAGACCAGTGTCATGACAAGTGACAGTGTGGGTTATCATTAGCATGTGAACACCTGTTTCACATCTGCAGGGACTGCAGCCCTCACACATTTCCTTTCACTAAATATTATTGCTGACTTGCACGAAAGTCTCAGACTTAGGAGTCTAAATTAGATTCCCATTTTCGACTTTATTTGCCTTTCTGTAACAAGCTTTATTGGGTTTTCATTTGCCTTCATGGAAATGTATCCATTTTAAGCATACAGTGCAATGGGTTGACAAATGTAGACAGCTATGTAGCCATCACCTCGGCGAAGGCACAAACCCTCCATCTCCCCCAGCCAACGTCCATATTCCTAACTAATCCTAGTTCCAACCTCTGATCCCTGACTTTTCTGTCACCATCTCTTATCCTTTCTAGACTTTTTATAGGGTCATTCAAACTTATTTCAAGGGCCTGACATCATTGTACTTGATCAGCATGTTTTTGAGGTCCACATAATTGCAGATGTTTCTTCTGTCTCCTCCCTTTTCATGGGGAGTAGTATCTCATTCTTTGGATAAACCACTAGCTAGTTCATCCCTCCCCTCCGTCTGAATGGATGTTTCTTCTGTCTCCTCCCTTTTCTTTTCTTTTCTTTCTTTTTTTTTTTTTTTTTTTTTTTTTTGGTTTTTCGAGACAGGGTTTCTCTGTAGCTTTTTGGAGCCTGTCCTGGAACTAACTCTGTTGACCAGGCTGGTCTCAAACTCACAAAGATCTGTCTGCCTCTGCCTCCCAAGTGCTGGGATTAAAGGCGTGCGCCACCACCATCCGGCCCTCCTCCCTTTTCATGGGGGAGAAGTATCTCATTCTATGGATATACCATAACTACTTCATCCCTCCGTCTGGATGTTTGAGTTTTCAGTTGTTGTGAATAACACTGCAATAGACATCTGTGCCCAAATCTTTGTTTGAATGTCGTCTCATTTCTCACAAGAGTTTAGCAAGAGGTTAAACTTCTAGATTATATGCTAAGATCATGTTTTTATTATCAGCAACAGCCAAATTATTTTTCAGAGTGGTTGAGTCATCCTAATCTAATCTTTTCAATGGAATATTGTACTGTAAGGAGGAACGACATCACCCTTTAACATGAGGAGACTCAGGACTCAGGGTAGGAAGGCTGTGACTTGCTTCACGATGCACGAGACAATAGTGACAGCGTTTAGACAGGTAGTGGGTCTTTCGATTCCCAGGGCAATCAGTCTTCCCTGACTACATTATGTCTGAGCCCAGAAACAAGTGAGAAAGCAAAGTCTGCTATGGCTACTTGGTTAAACCATCATGGACTCCTGGGGCAAAGAAGGAACTCTGGTCTTTTCTGCTCTCTCTCTCTCTCTCTCTCTCTCTCTCTCTCTTTTTTTTTGGTGCTATGGAGATCCTCTTAGCTGCAGGAAAACAATTCTTGCACAATTTCAAGTCCGAACTTAACTCATTTAGACAGTTCTTAATGCAAACCACATTCAAGGCTCTTAGTCTTTTTGATGAAACAGTTCACCAAGCAGAGGTTGTAACTGCATTTCTAGTAATTGCAGGCAAGGGCCTGCTCTATCAGTAGAATCTAATTCACACCAGCGTCCTAATCATCTCATTAATGCCAGCCTTGGTGAGGGGCCTGCTACTTGGTAGGGAGATAGGCTTTTTATGGCCTTTAATCTTGTTTTCCTAAGAGCACAACAAAGAGAAACCACTCCAACCCCTCCTTTGAGAGTAAAGATGTATAAATTATTAATCCATTTGGAAATGATGACTTTCAATTATCTAAATCTGCTTGAGGACTGAGCTTCTCCAGGCATTTTGATGGGAAACACGTCCAGGCTGAGAGACACACGGTGATGAATTGGAGACATGTAACTTAGACCTGCTTCGAACCCGAGCCTCTGCCTTGGCAGGGATGAGCGTAACTGTATTGAAGGGGGAGGCGGGATGGGGACACTCCTGTCACAACTGACACTGACCCTGTTTCCAGCCCATTTAAACTCGACTTGATGCAGTACTCTCAAGCAGAGGCCTCCGTGTTCAGGGCAGCTTTACCTAACTCCACCGGGAAACAACAACAAAAACAAAAACAAAACCCGGAGTCTATACTTTCTATTTAGACTGTGAGTTATCTGTGCTGGGAGATTAAATATATGGATTAAGTAAAAACAACATCTAACCAAAAAGTTTTCCAACATATTTCCCCCAGGAGTCATCCTCAAAACCAATAGGACCAACTTTTTTTTTTTTTTTTTGGCTAGCTCTTTTTTATAGAACAGAGTTCTAAAGAGGGAGGAGCCTTTTCCTATGCCTGCCTGGTGAGAAGTCCATTAGCTATCTGCACCATTCCACTGTGTCCTTCTGTTCACCCCTCCCCAGAAGATAAAGTACAATACTGTCCTCCAAGAATTCAATTCAGATTCAATTCAATCCCAGAATTTCCAGATACTTTTAAAAAAAAGTCCTTGCCTCCCTGTTTTGACAGATCCCTTGGCTTAGAAGGCCAAGGAAGGAAGGAAGCCAACCCCCAAGACACTAGCTGGTGACCTAGGTCAGAACTGGGCAGAGTACAGCTGTGTATTCTCATCCAACCTGCCATGGGAGTGGGGAACCCCTCGGAAGCACAAAAGCATTGGACCCTCCAAGAGAAGGCTATAATCTCTAGTTGGGTCACAGTCATGGCATCCAGGAGCACCCTGGTCTCTTTCTGCCATCCCTGGGTCCCTGAGTTGGGTTGGATAAAGGCTTTTTGTGTTTGGGATTTTGGGATTTTTGCCAGAGATCACAGTGGTAGACTTGTCTGAGATAAAATAATGGGTTCCTGCTGTATTATTAGATCAGATGAAACCCAAATGTCACAGGGAGGAGACAGAAATGTGAATCTAAAAGAGAAATATGACCGGGAGAAGGGGAAGAAAGGAAAAAAAAATTTTATTTCTTTAATTATGTTCTTGAATGGAAAAAATAAAACAAAACAATGTATGGAAAAATAAATAAATAAAAAAAATAAAAAAATAAAAGAGAAATATTCTCTCTCTCTCTCTCTCTCTCTCTCTCTCTCTCTCTCTCTCTCTCTCTCCATGCTGTATGCAGCTTATGGAGTTGCTGCCTAGAGGATCTGAGCTCTAGCTGTCCTGACTTGGAGACAGAGGAAAGGAGACAGACTCGAGACTAGGATATGTTTCCTATGTTGTCATTATGGCTCCTGGGAAGGATCTCAGGGTTTTACCCATTTGAATCTCCTATCCCACACTCTCATCAACCCTGTCTGTACCAGTGTTGTGCTTGGATGCTCTCTCTCCCAAATATATTTTTGTCTGTGAGATTAACATTCACTTGGCACCCCAGACACTATTGCTGAGGTTAGAGGCCAGCCAGCTTCAGGGAGCCCAGCCTCTTTTTCCCTCCAAAATAAGACCCCTTAGGGAAGAGATCAAGTCTGTTAATTCCTAGTCCTCAGAGGGCCAAGTACAGGTTCTTACATGGTGATGGGTTTTATGGAGTCAAAGAAATTACCCCGGAGCATCTATACATGGGAAGACTACATTGGGAAGCTGGCCAAGGGAACACTACAGAACCACCCTGTCCAAGAAGGCAGCCACATGCCAAATAAAGCCACTAAATTCTTTAAAAATTCAACTTAGAAATAAGTGTCTCACTGCATCACCCACATGTCAAGTACCACCTAGGTCATGTGTGGCCTATGAAGACACAGTGGTTCCACGAGAGAGGTTTGGCCGGGCACCTTCAATCCACGTCCCTCATCGCTCAGACTTTCACCATATGCTTACACTGTGCTGCCTGGACAGCCCTAGCTCTTCACACTCTCTCCTCTGTTTAGCTCCACCCTCCTCTCCCTTATAACCGATCCAGAGCTAGCCCTCTTCCTTCTGAACTCTTCCAGACCCCTCCTCTAGGCTGAGGTACTTGACTGCCTAAGAGGACCTCGGAGTCTTTTTCTTAATTTGCATGAAATCATTTATAGACTGTTGGCAGCTGTGATTCTCTGACCATCTTGATGGCATCTACTTTATGTGCCACCTGAGATGGTGACTATGGGAGGCCAAGGCTATGTCTTGTTAATCATACTCCTCATGGGCAGATGACGAGGACACAGGGTACTCTAGGAACTTACAGTTCTGGTGACTTTTGGTCATGTTCTCCGAGTCCAGCGCATGGTAGAATTCATAGGCAGAGCGGCCAAGGAGCTCCTCGGGGTGGTAACCAATCAGTTCCATGATTCTGATTAAAAGGAAACCAACAGGTGAGGAGGAAAGACCAGATGAGCTTGGCAGAGCATGTGAGCGGGAGTTCCGGAAGCTCAGCCGAGAAAGCATCAAGTTCATACCCTCGTCACCACTTATTTATTCAAGCAAGACCCCATCACACTGGGCCATCAAATGTGGATCATCCTCCTGCCCCACACCTCCTGTCCTTCCTGAAGTCCTGTCTCAGAGGACTCCACGGCATACACAGCCTACTATCTAAGAAGTCCTGGGGTCAGGAAGGGTTCACCTAGCTCCACCTCCCAGCTCATGTAGATGAATTTGTGGAAATCCAGGAGGGGAGAGGGTTGGTTTGATGTATGGGCAACTGCCCAGGTCAGAACAGGAGCAAGAGCTGAGGCCTCCTGACTCCCAGCTCAAGCACATCCTAGTAGATGTTGAGGAACATTTAAGTGGACTCCTGTGGCCCAGGTGGGGAGATGGCTTGGTTAGGAAGAGCAGGGACAGCCACATGTGCTGCAGTGTCACCCCCTGTTTCTCAGGTGCCATCTGTGACCCTAGGTATGTCTCCAACAGCTCATTTGCTCCTCTCTCCCATCTCTAGGAAAGGAGAGGACAGAGATTGCTAAGGGGGAGAAACAGGAAACCAGTCCTCACAGATAAACAAGCAGCAAGGCTGGAACAGGGCACAACTGTGCCGAGCATGGATGTGTTCATTCTGTGTGGTGTCTGGTTTGGGTGGGAAATGGCTAGAGGAAAGCAAATACGGAGAGCCATGGAGAAGCACTGAAGCCTTCTGTGTGGAGACGTGTGCGTGAGTAAAGGCCTGCTCCGGAAGCACTGTAGTGGCCACCTTCTGTGTCACATGTCATTCCTGGGACCATTTCTCCATCTCGATACGTCACACATTTTCTTTCTTGAGTGTGTCGTCCAGTTTATTCGGCATATCACAAGTCAGAGCTGATGATATGGGCTCATTAAGATAATCCTACTTGGAAGCACATTCCTTTGGACATGGTTGTGTCCTGTGTCCCTGGGCAGAGGCTAAGGACAAGGAGAGGAAAACTAAAGCCCCGTGTGCACAACTTGCTGCTCCATATTCCTTCTGTCCACATGGGTATCATGCATGTGGCTCTCGGACTCCATCCTTCGAAAAGGTCATTTTAGACCTGCTATTCTCTGGTCTGGGGAAAACTGCCCAGGTTCTGGGTATGCCCAGAGTCCAGTCTTTGTTTCCAAGCAACTTTTCTGCCTACTGGCAGTGTGCCGTGTACCCTCGGTCCTGGCCTCTTCTTAACCGTCTGCAAGCCTTAACTCTTGCAGGATCAGCCTGTGGCCTCTCTTTCTCCAGAGTCCCCTCCGATTCCTTTAGCCCTTGGAGTCCTAAAGGCCATGTGCAATGGCCCTAGGAAGGAAGCACTTGTCTCTCACATCCTGTGCTTTCTCATATTGTCCCCGTCGCAATGTGTGCTGAGCAAGCACTGAACTCATGTCCTCTTTGTACCTAAGGCACAACCGAGGTCTGCCAATCCAGTGCCACCTTATCCCTAACCATCTCCTTTCCTTCCTTGAGCATGATTGACCACCACATTGCATGCATGTTTACATGTATGTGCACATGCTTGTACATACGTGAGTGCCTCTAGCAGTCCATCATCATCTCCAGCCTATCCTTCCATTTTTCATGGTGCCTGCTATTATGTGAGCAGAGAAGAGGTAAGCTTTCTGGCTACATATGATGACGGAGGTCCAAGTCTTTGTCACACAAAGGCTGAAGTGCAGCTGATTCAGCCCTGTATTTCCCTAGTGAGAGGCTGGCTGAGTACTTGCACCACCTGCCATCTCCATAGCGAGAGGATTCGCCCCCACTTAGTCTCTAGGCTCACTGGCCATCGACATGTTACCAGTTGCCTTGACCCTGGAGCGGGCACCCAAAGGCACTTGAGCTAAGATGAAGTTGGGGAGAATGAGGAGAGGAGCAATGTGTGGTTGTATCCCCACACATATGGCATTCTTGGTAAGTCAGGTATATTTCAAACTTTGTCTGGGTGCCAGAACTATAGTGACAACAGGATGCCCACTTACAGGGTCATTGATTGGCCAGTTCAACTGGGCAGAGGTAGAATTCCCTAGAAAACCTTAATACTGAATCCACTGGCCTTCTAAGAAAGAGATAATTCTCTTTCCTGGAGGAATCCCATTTCCTTTCATGATTAGGATCTTTCCATCAAAATGCTCCAAGTAAATATTATAATTAGCCTCATAATAAGATGCTTTTATCTAATTACTGCATCGTCCATTCAAAGGCAGACAATGGGCAAGTTCTGGAAGACAAACAAGCCTAGATTTCAGACTTGCCAGTTATCTTCCCACTAGCAGCTCTCGTTTATCTTGTCAGCCAAAATAAATATTTAATATCCCTCTTCGTTCCTTTAAACAGACCCCTGTAAAAACTGGGAAATGCACAGAGCCCAAATACAATCACAGAACGTTTGGGTCATCAGACTTCACAAAGCCAGGAAACCCCAACTTAAAGCTAATGGCCATTTGCCCCTAACCACAGGCACACCGACGCCACAGGGAGGTTAGAGAACTGAGCTTGTTTATGGGGTCTGCTGCTCTGGCCCCTGCGGCTGTCCCTGCTCATTTCCCTGGCTGCACAAGGACGGGCTCTGATAGGAGTGGCAGCTGCTCTCTCCATCAGAGCGGAGGAACCACTTCTTTCTCCTAATTAGAGATCCTTGACTCACAGGGGGAAGGTCTGCTGGGGTCACCCATAAACTTGAAAGTCAACTAAGGGCCGATCTGAGAGGAGAGGGCAGTGTGAAAAGATTGAACTCATCAGATCTCAAAGTTGAAGACAGAGCACATTCTTAAATAACAAGCAGGAAAAGATGGAGGGAGCAGAGACAAGGCCAGGCAGCTACAAGGAGGCAGGAGAGGAAGAAAAAGAGGAAATAGACGAGGCATAGTCAAAAGGTTACTTGGTTCTGAGGCCAGTGTTACCCCAAGAAAGTATGCGGTGGACCAGATTCTGGAGTCGGCCTTCAAAGTGAGATGTGCCTATATAGTGTGGGATGACTTACTCACAGCCCACAATGGTTCTCAGTTCTTAAAACGGTGCTCAAGTGTGACTGTGGAGATGGCTTTGTGGGTTAAGGGCTCGCTGTGCAGGCTTGAAGATCTGAGTTCAGATCCCCAGCCTCTATGTAAGAAGCCATTATATGACAGAACATGTCTGTAACTCTGCTGCCAGAGGTAGGGGTGGGGGCGGTATAACGGGCAGACCCTGGGAGCTTACTGGCCAGCCAGTCTAGCCAAAACAGTAAGTTCCAGGCTCTCTGAGAGAACCTGTTTCAAAAACTAAGGTGGACAAGGATAGAGAGAGACACCCAATGCTGACCTCTGACCTTCAGAAGCATGACTACAGGCAAGCGAATCCATACATACATGTACACATAGATGCACACAAAATAAGGTGTGGTATGTTAAAATGGTTATTAAGTGCCATGTAGAATAGCCTACCAGAACAAGGCAGGAAGGGAATTATTTTCTGAGTGTTGTCTCCTCAAGAGGCAGGAGAAACTAGTCACATGCCTCATGGGGCTCACTTTACTCATCCCAGCTGTTAACCCCCACAGGCTGTTCACAAGAAGGACAGAGCTCACTGATTTCAGATGCCACTGCCTGGAGACCAGGAAGGCCTGGGTGCCATTTCTACCCCTGTTCCCTCCAGAGGCAAAGGGTTTAAACAAGATAGCTACTGAGTATTTGAACTCTTCATGAAGATGAAAGCTCTGAGCACTTTTAAAGCACCTACTTGTTTCCCCAAGAATGCTTTCACTAGGGAATGCTTGCACTCAAGTCTACTCTTTCCTTCCATGCCTTCACGTCCCTTGAGACATTTTTATTCTGTATGCTTATAGGCATTGGCAATGCATTTCTTTAATGATATCTAGATTATTCCCTCCTCAGATTTCAAGACCTATTCATTTTAATACATTTTTATATAGATTGCATTTGTATACTGTATTGTATAATTTGATTAAGTAACAGTCATTAAACCTTGCACACCCCTTAAAATATTGCCCAGTTATATGAAGTCTATATAACCAGCTCCGTGGTTGATGGAAACCAATTTCTACTCTCTCTGTGAGATGATGTCTGTCTGTAGGGTGAAGTGGGGCACCAGAAGGTAGCCGGGGCTCCATTCTAGACCAGTTCTACCCTGCATGCCACCAGCCATCTCTCAGCAGACAAAACCCCACAAACAGTGCACAAGAAATGTGAGGACCAGATCATGGAATGGTTCGAACCGTGAGATCTAGGAAACTCTGAGGTAAACTCCAGAGAGAAATTTTAGAGCATTTCTAGCAGTCTAGACGAGGCCGGATAACACATGAGTATTTTCACACATTCTAGCATGGTTAGGGGCTGATTCCAGAACACTGTCAGCTGAGCAGGAACAAGGGCACAGAGCACATTAGAGTGTAACTTTCGGATCTAAAGAAGCACATGGTAACCACTGAGAGGGATAGAAAGGGTTAATGTATGGGCCTGTGAAAGTACTCAGAATCAATTTCACATACAACCAGGATATATGCACTGTCCTTGCAAAAGATAACCAAGCACTTAACCCTCTAGAAAAAAACAGCAAAAAGTTTATAAAGTATCTCCAATGTTCAATAAACAAGACAATATTTTACAATTAATCAGCTTGAATTCAGTCTGTTTTATTCTTTTTTTTTTCTTTTTGAGATAGGGTTTCTCTGTAGTTTTTTGAGCCAGTCCTGGAACTTACTCTGTAGACCAGGCTAGCCTCGAACTCACAGAGATCCACCTGCCTCTGCCTCCCAAGTGCTGGGATTAAAGGTGTGTGCCACCACTGCCTGGCATTATTCCTGAACTTAAAACATAGCTGTCTTCACACATGCATGTCTTGCACCTTTTTACTCTTTATAATTTCCTCCTTAAAACTGCATTTGTGTGTATGTGTGTGGGTGTGCATGCTATGGAGTGTGTGTGGAAGTCAGAAGGCCACTTGTGAAAGACAATTCTGTCCTTCCACCATGTGGGTTCGGGGGTCAAACTCAGGCTCTCAGGCTTGGCAACAGATGCCTCTTGGCTGAGCCATGTCACCAGTTGCTTTTCCTGAGCCTCGGCTCTTCTCTCACTTCATTCTTATTGTTCCTAAGCTCTTTGAATAAAATGAATTCACCATAAATATTTTTCCCAAAGGTTTATTTTAACTGTGTGTGTATTCATGTATGTATACATGTGAGTACAGGTGCCAGAGATTGGATTCCCCTGTAAGTAGAGTTACAAGTAGCTAATTATATGGGTGTCTGGGT
>PVIU01018098.1:0-39920 GCA_004026605.1 Ondatra zibethicus
CTTCCCAAAGATATATAAGCAGTAATTACTTTCTGGGGAGAGGAGACTAAAACTCTGTAAACCAGCTCTCAGCAGGCTGTGTAGGGAGCTCCAGCGATGCAACATCTGAGTTGTCACAATGTTGGGGTGAACTTTTTCAGTGATGTACCATGCTCCTGTAAGCAAACCAATAAACTCAGCAGGTTACTGAAAAAAAAAAAAGAAAATCTAAGGGCTTGTGATGAGTTGGTCTGTGGGGATCTTGAGCTTAAGAGACATCACAGAGACTGAATGAAAAAGTACTTAGTCTCTTGAGAGTCTAGGAAATCTCTAGGAGCCATGGGGAAGAGCTCAGACATCATTCCTCCAATTGTTTGCTGCTAGTATATGTATCCTAAGTCTATACTACTTAGTAATGTACACTTCTGTTTTGTGCATTTTCTCCTTTTGTGTGAGTGATTGAGTTCCTGGAAATCATGAAGAACTGGGCACTAAATACACATTTTAAACACTTAATAGCTCTTACGTTGCAATACAGGATGCTATCAATTTACGACAATATATCATGCATGTTTAAAATAAGATGTACTTGAGCATCATAGTACAAATGTTATAATGCAAATAACTGAAATAAATATAATAAATGTAACTGTGTGCCAACTGCCATATGGGAGTTTTTAAATACAAGGTAACTGAAAGAAGAAGAACACAAAACAATAATGAGTCCTGAACAGTGGCTATGGTGTTGGGTATTATATGAACTGTACATTTTCAGCTTGGATCTATGAAACGAAGGTTTATTTTCCCCCAAGCAGAAACTAAAGTATTAGTCCTGATGTTGAAGGGAGAAAAACATCTGACAAATAAGAGATCCTGATGGCAATCCAGGACTGTGGCACACATCTTTAATTCCAGCATTCCTAAGCAGAGAGGAGATGCTTGGACAGGAAAAATATCCTTAAATTCAAAGTCCAGCTCATGTGGAAAAAGTAGCATAACCAATAGAAATGCTCGCCCTACCAAATATAAGGAGAAAACAGACTGCAAATGTTGTCCTCTGACATCCATATGGGTATGACAGTATGCACGCTCCTGCACTCATACCTACATGCTAACATGTACAAAAGCTTAGGTGTTTTCATTAAAACTAATTTTTTCATACAACATTTTTGATCATTGTTTCCCCTCTGCAACTCCACCAAGATCCTCCCTCTGGAGCTAACCAACTCCATACCCTCTTTCACCACCCCCCAAACAGTAAAAAATATAATTTAAAAAAAGCAAAGAAGCATACAAAACACACACACCACAAAAACACAAGATCTGAAAGGTTAATATACAAACCAAACACCTGTAAGGAAAGTTATCCAAGAAAGTAATATCACACAAAAATCCTACATAAAAATTATGGTGTTCATTTTTTGTTGGCCACGAATTGCTGGTCATGCAGCACATCCTTAAATATGGTTTATACACCGGCGAGACTCCTCTGGAGAAAATTAATGTTTCATGTGCAAGTGGATGTCCATTGGAACTAGCTTCTTGGTAGGGATGAGAGCTCATGTCCACGTCCCAATTCTTAGTAGGAGGACCCCATCCAGCTTGAGCCTGCTTGTTCTCCTGTTTTTGTGAACTCATGTAAGAAACAGTCCTGTTAGCACAGAATTTTTTTTAAGAGTGAGGTTAACATTAAAAGAAATATTGTTAGAAGGAAAGGTTTAGGATAAAATCCAAACAACTTCAGTAAAAAGATATAGGCAGAAGGCCACTCATTCATTCCCGGTTTCTCAGTTCAGAAATAATCACACAGAAACTATATTATTTGCAATACTGTTTGACAAATAGCTTAACCGTATTTCTGGCTTACTCTTACATCTAAAGTTAACCTGTTTCTATTAATATTGTCACAAGGCTGTGGTTTACTGGGTAAAGTTCCCTCTGTGTCTATCTCTGGTGGGGCTACATGGCTTTTCTGTGACTCTACTCTCTTTTTCCCAACATTCAGTTTAGTTTTATTTGCCTGGCTCAACTCTGCCCTATTACAGGCCAAGGCAGCTTTTTTATTCATTGACCAATAAAAGAAAAACATACACAAAAGGACTTCCTATACCAAAAAGGGTCATATAATTTTAAGAGAAATGAACATGAACTAGATATATTTGGAAGATATAGGGAGACACTAAGATTGCACATTAGTGTCTCAGTAGAAAGTATGAGGGTTTGTATCATAAATGTCCAAACCAATCATAACACAAAGGTCTGACTATCAGCTGTGGGGTCTTTATTGAGAAATAGTTTGATATTTATGATATGGGGATATGCTGGGGAAAGCTAATGTATCCCTAAATTGGGAACTTGCCTTATTCTCTCTGTGTGCTTGCTTCCTTTCACCATGATGTAAAGAGACCCCTGCACCACATACCCTGTAATAATGCTCTGCTTTTCCATAGGCACAAACACTCAGACTCCGTGACCCACATGGATACTTTGCTCCTGGTAACTTACTTTTTGGAAGCATTAGCGTAAATATGGGAAGCTGACCAAAACGGCAGTTTTAACAGTCATAAAGTTTGGGAAACCTCAGGAGAGAACGGACTTTGTTGGATGGAACCAAGAGTTCCTTGTAGGAAATTCTGTCTGATGTATTTATGAGGCATCATTTGAAAATGTCAACAAGCCCTGTATCTATATGATTCTAAAGGTCAAAGGAGAACTGAACAGAAACAAAGATATTATGAATCATTGTTATTGATAGAAAGTACATCTTCAGTTCTGCCTGTTCCTTGGGACAAGTCTTCAAAAGTCAAACCTGAAATGCCTGAATTATTATATGCTGGCTGGAGAAAAGTCAGAATGAGTAAGTAACACTCTTTAGAAGCTCACAATGGATTCCCCTCCGGCATTATGTTCTGTACAACTTCCCAAAGCATAAGAGAAACCTAGCTCAATAGCTCAGTGATCCTGAACAATGGAAGAGAATGTGGAGTGAAGTTATTAACTCCCAATCAATCGATAGACTGCTCAAAATAGTGAATTTAGCTTTGGACGATGAAGACAAACTTAAGCTAAACTTTCTATATACCTTTGGTCAATTCTTTGTCTGTGCATTTAGCTACCAAATACAATAACAACAATAATAAAACAAAATACAGCACTTAGATTTTGTGATTCATGAATGTAGATGTGATTTCTATTATTTAACAGTTTCCATCATAATAAAAATAGGACTGTCTGGTTTTTAGGACACAGGTAACTACTACTTTTGAGGCACATTTTCTTTCTATGTGTGTGTCTCTGTGTCATGCTACACATGTGCGTGTAAGTGTCCATGGATGTCAGAATATCTGCCATAGTAGGAGTTGTAAGTGCTGTAAGCTGAGCCAGGTGGTCGTGGCACATGCCTTTAATTGCAGCACTTGGTAGGTAGAGGCAGGTGGATATCTGTGAGTTCGAAGTTGTTTCTTAAATTACTCTATGCAAAAATAAGTTAAACAGTATCTAAATATAGTGTCTATGAGTTTTATGGTTGTTAAATTATGCTTGCCTTTTGAAATCCATTGTTAGTTATACCTCTTCCCAACACAGCCTCTGATTCACTGTATCATCCCTCTCCCCACCTATACCTCCTTCGTCATTATTTGTCCTGGGCCCTTTCATTTCATCTGCATTTTACTAATGTCTGTCTATTAATATCTTCCTCTTCCTCACCAATGATCCTTTTCCAGTCTCCTGAATTCTTACAGGTACTCCAAATGAATAACTTATACCTATTGATTCAACACTAAGTTTCACATGAGTGAGAACATGACTGTTTTGTTTTTTCTGGGTCAGGTATATATTTACCTACAAATTCCATAACTTCATATTTCTCTCCAGATAAATAAAGCTCTATTATGTACAGGAACCACACTTCCATTGTATACTCATCTGCTGATGAACATATAGGCTTTGTTCATATCATAGATATTTTGATCAAAGTGCAGAAAATAAACACCTGGTCTTAAACATACTATGAAAGTGAAGATGACCTTAATAAATACTGAAATAGTTTTAGAACAAGATTAAATACTATATTATCTTATATTTTAAGATATAAAAAACAAGTTTTTATTTCTCATGTGCATGTGTGTGCATTACATGTATGTCTATGTTTGTATTTGGGGCATAAGGTTGAAATCAGGATTTTACTGTCATAATTATCACTCTCCAAAACTGAGTCTCTTAGTTGAACTCAGAGTTTTCCAGTTTGGGAGGTTTGGCTTGCCAGCTTCTGGTTTCATATACAATATCATACAAAAAAGTTTGATTTTAATTACCATATATAGGACATTTTACTTATTGTGAGTGACATGACTTGACAAATAAAAAGTCACGTGGGACATGTAGGGTGTGATTCTTCAAGATATTAGTAAGGGTATCATTGATACCCCAAATAATTCTTGCTATTTGTTGTCTGTAAACCTTTGACTGTGGAACCATATTGCTAAAAAGCATTGCATACTTTGGTTACAGGATATGGAGACATCAAGCTGGTACTGATCAGCAAGCTTCCTACTGGTTGATTGTCTTTTATAATACTAGATCAAACTATACATGCTGCTGCAGGGGTGGAGAAGAGTTATCAGGAGTCTTATCCAGCTGTGACCTCTATGAATTACAGTGGCAAAACTAGTGGCAGGAATGTTCTGGGGTAGCCAGTTAATTTATGATTGAATTTAAGGCCTTCTCCACAGGAAGAAACATATGGCTAATATTTTATATCTAGACAAGAATCCATGCTTTAGGAGCTAACATGCTCCAGGATTTAATTACCTACTACTATTCTGATAAATAGCTTAATATCATGTTGTCTCCATGTCTCTTTACACATAGTTTTGCTGTTGTAAGATCATCTATTGTCTGTGTTTTTCTGGATGTAAATAACCTTATTGGGTTGGAGTTTTCCTTCTAGTACTTTGAGTTTGTGGCTAGGTATTGGTTAAATCTGGTTCTGTCATCTAATATATTGTCCTTCTATGGTGAATTAAATTTTTGCAGGGTATAGTAGTCTGGGCTGCCATAATTGTTTCTTAATGTCTCCATAATGCTTGACCAGGACCTTCTGCCTTTCATTGTCTCCATTGAGAAAGCAGGTGTAATTCTGATAGGTCTGCCCTTACATGTTACTTGGACTTTTTCCTTTGCAGCTCTTAATATTCTTTCTTTATTCTGTATGTTTAGTGTTTTGATTATTAAGTGGCAGAAAGGCTTTATTTTTTGGCCTAGTCTATTTGGTGTTCTGTAAGCTTCTTGTATCTTCATATGCATATCTTTCTTTAGGTTGGGAAAATTTTCTTCTATGATTTTGTTGAATATATTTTCTGTGCTTTTGAATTGGACTATCCCTATTCTTCTTAGGTTTTTTTTCTTTTCAAGGTGTCCCAAATTATCTGGAATTTGTGGTAACCTTTTGTTAGATTCAATGTTTTCTTTGACTGATAAGTCTATTTCCTCTATGGTATCTTCAATGATTGAGATTCTCTTCCATTTCTTGGATTCTGATGTTTATACTTGCATTTGTGTTTTCTGATTTTGTTCTTATATTTTCCATTTCCAGACTTCTCTCAGTTTGTGTTTTCTTTATTGCTTCTATTTCAGTTTTCAGGTCTTGAACCATTTTTTTCACCTGTTTTATTGCTTTTTCATGGTTTTCTTTAAGGGATTTGTTGATTTCTTCCAATTTTTTGTTTGTCTTTTCCTCCATTTCTTTGAGAGAATTTTTCATTTTCTTTATAAAGGCCTCAAACATTCTCTTAAAGTTTTTTTTTAGGTCATTTTCTTCTGCTTTGTTTGCATTGGGGTGTTCAAGTCTTGCTGTTTTATAGCCACTAAGTTTTGCTTGTACCGTGTTGCTTTTTGTCGTGTTGAGTGTGTTCATACCTTGTCTACCCATCTTTTTCTCTGATTGCTGTAGGTTGGGGCCATTTCTCTGGTGATCACTCTTCCAGGTGCCATTGGATCCATGACTCAGATGGTTACTACTCACGGTGGAGTTGGAGTCACAGTTCTAGCCACCCCAGTGGTCACTCGGCATTCCCAAAGGTTGCTTGGAGCTCCTGGATGTCACTAGGGTCTGCTCCCATGGAGGTCGCTTGCTTGGACCTGGTCCTGAGAAGGTTGCAGACTCAGTCCTGGTCCCATGGAGGTCACTGGCTCAGGCCTTCTCCAGCAGAGGTCACTGGCTCAGGCCTGCTTTGGCAGAGGTTTCTGGCTTTGGCCTGTTTATGCAGAAGTCACTGGCTCAGACCTAATCCCACAGAGGTCACTTGCTTGGGCCTGCTCTTGCAGTTGTCCCTGGCTCAGGCCTGCTCCAGTGGAGGTCACTGGCTGGCCTATGGCTGGTCCCATAGAGGTTGCTCGCTAAGGCCTGTTCCAGTAAAGATTACTGGCTCTGCCCAGTCCTGTAGAAGTAGCTGGCTCAGGCCTGCTCCCTCAGAGGTCATTCCCTAGTACTGCCCCTGTGGTGGTCGCTGGCTACTCCAGGTCAATACTTGAAGGATACCCTAATAACATTCTGCCGGTCCAATCTTCAGGACCACTATTTAAGGCTTCAAAGTTGTCATCATTTTACACTTGCTTCTGCTTTCTCTAGAAAGTCTGTGTTTTCATATTAGAGAAAGGGAAAGGTAAGAGAAAGGAAGGGCAGACTATCCCCTCCAGAAGCAAAGTTACAGGATTCTATAGTAAGCCTCATGCTAAGGTGGGAATGTATCAGGAACAGGGCAATTCCAGCCTAAAAGCCTGAGAACTTCACCTTTTTGGTAATCTATATATTATAATTTTTTCACCTGTTTTTACCTTTTTTATGGAATTTATCTAATTTAATACAAGTTTTTTGTTACTTCTATGCAGCAGAAGAGCATGGGAGAGGAAGAAGAGAAGAGAGTAGGAAGACAAGAAGGGACAAAAAGGTTGTTGTAAACATGCACAGTGTAAGAAAGGAAGTCATTGTATGCAGAAAACATTATCATGTCCCATCTGTTACTATTTTTAGTATAATGAATGCTTTATATATTTTCACTGGATACAAAGCTGTCATCGACCAAAGCCCAGTTTCCTAATCTGTTTTCTAAATCCCAAGGCCTGTGAACTGTGAGCATTGCTCCCAAAGTAGAAAGTACATAGAAAGTGGCATAATAAATTCAACCATTGTTCTAATTTATTTACGATTGCTTGAAAGAATTGTGAATTTTTAAAACACAAAAAGATTCATCAAATATGAATCATGATAGGATCTTATTTTCTGTTTTAATAAAATTTCACCAATTTGACCAATGCTTAGACAATTGAACCCAGTGTTTATATATCTTAATGTTTCTAAAATATTGTTTAGGTAATGTAACTAGGTGAATTCACAAATATTTTAGTGATTAAACTTATTACTAAATTGTAGGGAGCAATGAACTCCTAAGTGAACATATATTGTTTGTTAAGGGCAGGGCAAATTCAAGGACCACAATGACTCAACTCCATGAGGAATATCAAAGCCTTGCTTCATGATCTGAATAAGAATGTTGATAGTATGTGCTAAAAATATAAATCAATACACTGTAGCTTTCTTCCCTGAGTTATTTATGGCCTAAGGACTGATCCCCTACAGAGACTGTCCCTACTATGATTAGCTAAGCTTACCTCCTTGGTATAGCTGGATAGAATAAACCCTACTTTCTTGGTCAGCTTTACAGGCAGTAACCCTGTCTCCTCAGTTAGCTGCATGCCTCTGTTTCACTGTTCAACTGCATATAATAAACATTCTGAGCTTCCAGGATGCTATGGTTTCTACATTGGTCAGCCTGGCCCACACAATCCCAGCGTTGTTGTGTTAGAGTTTCTGTCTTTTTTTTATAATTCCTTAATTCAACCCCTGGAGCGCTAATAAATTCATTAATTTCACCTTCTGATAAATTTCGGTCAGAATACCTTAAATCATGGCATTTCCTTCATTTGCCTGTTATCTGTGTAGCATATATTAGATGAGAAAATACATGTATGTTCAGTAGACAAAAGAGTGATAGAGGACAAAAATCATAAAATCAACACAATGTATATTTAAGCTTTAAGTTCAACAATAGTTAACACAATTTCTAACAGGAAATTATGGGTTAATGTTAAAAACATCTGGAACACAAAGACTTCCTATGAACTAAATACATGAGATAATTGTTTGCAGTAGATAACCTGTCTTTAGAGTCTAATAAAATAACAATATTCCTACCATTGAGGCAGAGCAGAGTAACTATAATCTCTCCTACATAAACCAAAGGAGTATTATATCAGATGGCATATCATCACTAATGTTGATAAGACATGCTGTATTAATGAGACCTGAAAACATCACAAACAGAACCTAAGTTACATTAATTTTATAAAGATTTAAAACAAAAGATTTACAAGTAATATTTCAGATATTTAAAGTATTATCATGTAAAGTATGAAGGAAAGCTAGGACAGTAACTACAACTATGAGATGCAGATTTTTAGTTCATATAATGGGACCTAAATTAGATATCCTGGGAAAGGAATGTGTCACTTATACACAAAAGTCTCACTTCCATCAACTACAATTAAGCAAATTTATTGCGAATGGAAATTTGTATGCAGCAAATAGATAGTAACTTGAACTATCAATAAGCTTTTTCATTTGTTTTTTTAATGGAAAATACTTAAAACTACAGTAATAATGGGTTACTGTAAAAATTCATAATAATGCATTTGAACACAGTTATACTTGACTGGACTTAAATCCATATTCTTTACTTGAAATCTCTGTATAGTGTTTCTGTGACTATATAATCAACACAAAGCATCACATTTATATCTATCTTCCCATGCTATTTCATTAATTTTCACTAAAAAGTAGATATATAATTTTTAAAAATTCAAAAAAAATTGTATAAAACTATCATTAACAGCTACTTCTGCTTCTTTTACTACATGGAAACTCAAGTAAAGGCCTCCAGAGTTTTTAAGAATTTCTAATGAATTTGTAAGAGCTCTTAGTCATGGATCTCTAGAGTCACAGGACTTAAGGAATAAATTTCTCTCTTTCTCTCTCTCTCTCTCTCTCTCTCTCTCTATATATATATATATATATATATTATACATACATATATAAATTTATTGAAATGACTCACAGGCTGAAGTCCAAGAGTGGATAGTTTTTAATGGAAAGTCCAAGAATCTAGTAGCTTCTCAGTTCCATGAGGCTGGATGTCTTAGCTGGAATGGATGTGCTGAAAAGGCAAGGACAAGCAGGGGAAGAAAGAACCCTTTCTTCTTCTGTTGTCCTTATATAAGCTTCCAGAAGAAGGTGTGGCCCAGATTAAAGGTTAGTCTTTAAGTCTCAAGATGTGGATCAAAGACATGTTGTCGTCTTGCCTCAAGATCTGGATCACCGCTGTGCCCTCCATTTCTGGATTATAGTTCATTCCAGATATAGTCAAGTTGACCACTAATAATAGCCATCTTACCAGCATTGCTCACAATCCCTAACTCCCTTGGATTCTCTGAGTCTAAAGCCATCTTGTTATCCCTATGCCTGCTGATGAGTTTAAAAAGTAAACGTACCCAAGTATTGAAGGATTCTTTTGCCTCTTAGAGTTCTCTGACTCATCTAACATAGACTTTTTTGTTATTCAAAATTCACATTTTTCTTTTCTTTTCTTTTATGTTTTCTTCTCTTTGTTGAGGTGGGGAGAAGGGGTTTTGAGATAGGTTTTTTTCTCTGTAGCTTTGGAGACTGTCCTGGAACTTGCTCTGTAGGCCAGGTTGTCCTCCAACTCACAGCGATACACCTGCCTCTGCGTCCCCAGTTCTGGGATTAAAGGTATGTGCCGCCACCACTCGGTGATAAATCTTATTTTAACGACTGGTAATTCATACAAGTAGGATAAATTTTAAAACTGCAGTGTGAAACAGATTAAGAATTGTCACCAGTGCCATAGAGATGAATGCAGAAGAACACAGTGTAACAGTGATGTAGAGATGAATGCAGAAGAACATCAATGATATTAAGCTCTGTTTTTAATCTCATTAAACACAACTTATAATTAAATTAACAAGCAAAACAAGCTCTTGTGACTAATATTTCTTTGTTTTGCTGTTGATAACCCACAATTAATTCATTTTAATTATTAGAAGAAACAACAAAATAAAATAATAGAATAAAAAATAAAATAAAGCTTTCAAAACATAAAAAGTGATTACTTTTTTGTATGCAGCAGTTCCTAAATTGTAAAAGCTAACCAGTAGGCAGGGCATTGAGCTTTCAGGTCAGTACCAGCTTGATTCTCCCATATTCTATTACTCAAGAAGCCCTTTATTAGCAACAAAAAAGGAAGTTTCCACTCTAATGACACCTTAGTGATTTCCTGAAATCTATGGAGGTTCCAAATGAAACATACATATCTGAAGATTCAAAGTTATTATGAACAAATGGAAGAAAACCTGAAATATTTGTCTATCTGTGTCTGAATTATCTACTTCGACTGTTTATTTCTACCTCCATCCATTTACTTATAAATTTCATATTTTGGTTGTCTTAACAGCAGAATAACCTTCCACTATATCAACAGACCACATTGTCATTATTCATTCATCAGTTAGTAGGCATGTCAGAAGATTGGGCAGTGTTTGACAGATGAAACCTGTGAGGAGAATTGGGTCCATCAGAAAGGAAATACTGTACATAGAAAGATAGTCCATTAAATATAATATGTTTGTTTTTCACTAATGGGAAAAGATTAAGTATTACCTTCTTGAGAAAACAGATGCAAGTAGACTGTGAAAAAAATCTGAGTACAAACTATGAAGTCTCTTTCTGTAATTGGAAAAGTAGCTATGGTTGTTCACCATGAGGTCATGGCTTACCGGGAATGATTTAGCATGTCTGACCTGGCATCTCCATGGTGGCTCTCTCATTCTGCTTTCTTCCTCCCAGAATTCAGTTCTATCTTCTCCACCTACCTAAGTTCTGCCCTATCAGGCCAAAGCAGTTTCTTTATTCATTAACCAATGAAAGCAACACACAAACAACACACACTAATAGAAATGGGTTAAATCAAGATGTGAGAGTTAGCCAATAGGAGGCTAGAGCTAATGGCCAAGCAGTGTTTAAATTAATACAGTTGCTGTGTGATTATTTTGGGTGTAAGCTATCTGGGCGGCCGGAACAAGGGGCCCCACTCCCTGTAACATATGGTGATTGTGATGCCAGAACATGCCAGAGGTGATCAATATCCCACTCTATACCAGCAACGGAATTTCTTTTGCCCTTGGGATAGACAGCTGTACAATTATAATCACCATCCTGAGAATCTGAGCCCTAGCATAGTTTCTTCCTTCCTATGGATTTTCCAATGAACTGTCCTGGACAAAAAAACATTCCAGTCCAATTACTCAACTCTCATATTTCTAGGAAATACAGGTAGGAGAGTGGGAGAATAAAATGAAGAAAGCAAAAGAAATATTAAGGTTTATCTACCAATCAAGCTTAACATCATAAGGGTCTTTTGCAGACCAACAAGTGATAGTCATTCAAGTTGGACCATCAAAGAGATTCAGGACCTTGAGCTACTCATGCAACAGTTGCCTTTAATGGAGGGATCCTGGGAATAAACCAAGTCTTATTCCCAGACAAAGTCAGCCTTCCACATGAGGAAAACAGCTCCAACAACTGGGACAGGATGGTGACAGTAGTAAGAGTATATTCCAGAATCTGGGAGTCAAACACTGGTATGGAAAGAACAGTAGAAACAGCCAGTATGTTCTAGTTTTCCCTTACCACCGGATGGTTGTTAATTAAGCAAGGCCTTTTGATTCAACTCTTTCAATTTACAGATTTTACAACAATGTTGAGAGTCTACCCCAATCTTTATAATAAGTATTAAAATTGGTTAATTTTATGTACTTTAATTTTATTTGCAGCAAAAATGAACATATTGCTCATGAATTTTACCCAAATTTGTGGGAAATAAGTATATTTGTATTCTTAATTGTGCTCTTCTAGGAAATTTCACATTACATCTAGTGTAAATTTTGATTATGTGAAGTTTAAGGAAACTATATGTAAATTTAAGGAGATATATATTAAAATGTGAGGACTCATCAGGAAGTTTAATGCCAAAGAATATAAAATTCTGAGCCTTCATTACTTCAAAAGGAGAGCTTCAGTGCTGTATATATCAGTACATGGGTGAGATGGTTTCTCTGTCTCTACTCACATTAATAGCAAATATACAGTGGGCCTAAAAGTAGTAGATAAGTTTGAATGATAAGTGGTTGTAACATGAGGGCTGTCTTGTTGGGGTTTATATTTTGTCCAGTTCCCACAGCTATTTGGCCCCAAAGAAAATCACACAGACATCTCCACAGCTCAGGCTTCATATTAGCTATTATAACTTATATTAGCCCATTATTCTAGTGTATGTTAGCCACATGTCTCAGTACCTTTTTCAGCAGGGCAGGTGACATCCTGCTTCTTCAGTGGATGGGCCAGGACTGGGGAACGAGCTTCCTCTTCCCAGAATACTCCTGCTCTCATTGCCCCACCTCTACTTCCTGTCTGGTTTTCCCGCCTATACTTCCTGCCTGGCCACCGGCCAATCAGCGTTTATTTAAAATATAATTGACAGAATATAGATGATTGTCCCACACCATGTCGTCCCAACATGCTGCCTAGGGTTTTGTTTGTGCCTGTGGTTCTGTTGCAGCTGAAGTATGAGATGTCCATAACAAGCGGAACATTGGAACCATGTTCCCTGAGCCTGGCGCCCTTCACTGGCCCTGGTAGGGTTGATCCTGCCCTGGCTTGATATTGCAACAGGCAAGCTGGCTTTGCTCCTCAGAGGAGCACTCCCACTACCTTCTGAACCCTCCCCACCCCCACTCCTACACTTGGGAAAGATGGCCCTACTCCTCACCATAGGTAGGCACCTCACCTTGGAAGCACACTAGAATTGACCTGTGGTTGCCTCTTAGGTGAGCGGACCCTGAGGGCATGAGAACAGGAAAGCTGACTCAGCCCCTCCCCACCTGCCACTTGGCTGCATGGCTGAAGGGAAGATGTCCTTAACCTTCCACCCTTTGCTAACTATGGCAGAGAAAAGAGCTAGCTCCAGGATCACTAGAATGAGAGAATCAGGCCTGCCCCCAACACAGCAGGTACAGCACATAGGAGAGCAGGCCCTGAAACCCTCCTGGGCAGCACTGTACTGGCATTTTATTTATATTTTAATAAATAAAACTTTCCTGAAGATCAGAGAGTAAAACAGCCCCGCTGGGTTAGCCTTATAGACCAGGCAGTGGTAACACACACCTTTAATCCCTGTAGCCACGCTAGTTGCAATAGAAATTGGGCATTGCATGCCTTAAATCCCAGGGTTGCATGACTTTAATCCCACAATTAGAGAGGATTTTATAACAGGAAGAGACAGCTCTCAGTCTCAAACCCATTCTGAGATTCCTGGAGGCAGGATCGCCATTTCAGGGTGAGGTTGAGGTAAGAGCCAGTGACTGGCTGCTTTGCTTTTCAGATCTTCAGGTTTAACCCCAATGTCTGATGCTGAGTGTTTATTAATCATGCTTCATAACACACTAAAGCTGACCCTGTTGTTGGGGTAGTAGGTGAGCCAGCACTAAGTGCATGAGAACAGGAGAGCTGAGCCCACTACCACATCCTATAAAACAATCAAGATAGAGGCCCCTGCACCTCGGTGGGCAAAGCAGCAGTGCTGGTTCTGATGATATGAGTGAAGGAGACCTGAATCTCAGGGCCCCAAATGGTCCTGCTCCTTGCTGTAGGCTGCAGTGGGTAAGCCAGCCAAGGCAGTGACGGAGAGCTCACCCAGGCAGCAAGGATGAGGGAAAGCTAGTGAGCTGACTAACCCAGCTACCAACCCAGGTCCAGGATCAGGGTTATGAGTTAGCCTACCCCAAAACTCACTGAATTTATGAACTGTTGGGGCATATGAGGGAAAGACCCTACAAATCCAAAACAGCAGGATCTGTATGACACAGTATATCCAAGAGGAGCCCGGGTGAGAGCCTACAACCAGTGGTGTAGCAGAACCAGAGGCCTCATCCAGAACAATAACTCCTTACTAGCAATGGACATTTGCAATAAAGATGAACCATAATGAGATTTGTTGTTGTTGTTGTTTTCTCTTCAGTTTTTACTTTTATTTTTGTTTTTCTTTTCGTTTTCTTTTCTTTTTTTTTTGATGTGGCAGAGTTACAAGGGGAAAGAGAGGGTGTGAGGGGACAGAGAGATAAGTGGGATTGGACTACATGATGTGAAATTCACAAAGAATCAATAAAAGTAAAAAAAATAGTCAAAGCCAGATCATTACAGGTTTAAATTCTCCCAGGCAAATATTGCATGAAATGAAGGTTTACAGACTTGTTCAGATATAAGATGAAAACCTAAACAATGTAATTGATGGTGGTTACTCTACTAAATCTTAAAAGCAGAAGATGAGAAAAGATAAGAGACATGCTACAATGCAGATATTCAATATAACATTTATTTATAAATGATAGAAACTATAAACAAGACAGATACAGTGAATCATAACACCACCCCAATTGATGCTGCAAAACATCCAGAGGAGCACCACACTTACTCCTCATTCTTAGAACGCTGCAACAGAGAAGAACATTTACTCTAAAGAGCAAGTTAACATAAAATTTATAACAATTACTTTAAAAACTGGTGCCTAAAATAGTATCTTTTGGAGCAGAAGAAAAAGCATTTACTCTTGTCAGTAGGTAGGTATTATGATTCAGTCCTGTGAGTATGAAAGCATAATTTTAAAATGTGAAAGGTAGGTATAAGAATTATAAATATTTTTACCAATATTTGTAAGAAAACATAAATAATAAAAATAATACAGAGTTCAGTACTAATACTCATGAGATAATTTTGTTTTGATGAGCTCTACATTTTAATAATTTTAATAGTGTATAAATATTACTTTTATAGCATGTATAATGAAAGTAAACCTCCTATGAACTACTTGTCAGTGGGACACAGGGAGAGAAGGTGGCACTGCCCTACAAAAAGTGTTGGCTTCTCTCTCATTCTGAATGAAAAAAATATAAAATAAAATAAAGTTAAAAAAGAAAACTCTACTTTTTAATAAACACATGAGCACTTGAAAATCAACAAAATGCAGAGATGTATCAATTTCTAATATTTTGAACTGTATAGAAAGACATTTTGTAAAAATAATTGAATGAAAAAATACTACGTCCATGAAAGTAATATCGCCTAGATACAAATTGTTTTTACACCATTGGAGGAATGCAAAATAATTCTGTTCAAAATGCCATCATGGTTATATTTACTTCAGATTTCCTCTGTTAATCTTTTGTTGCATTTAAAATATATTTAAAATCATAAGTAACAAAATGAGTTAGAACGTTCTGAAGACTGAGGACGAACTGCAGTAAAGTTCTTGTTTGATTGCAATGCTGTGCTAGTCTGGAAAATGTAATGTAGTGATCATTCTGGTGGAGGCTGACCAAACTACAGTAAGGGTTATGGGAATAGACACCTTAAAGGAAAATAGTCACAGAATATTAAAACACTATAGTATACTAAACAATGCTTATGAAATTTTATAAGAACATTCAGACAGTATGTAAGCTCCAGATAAGAAATCATTTTAATCCAACACAAAGATTGCAATATAAGAAAAATAATTAATAAACCATTTTAATTAAGCATTTCTCTGCTGGGTGTGGAGACACATGTCTTTAATCCCAACACTCTGGAGGCAGAGGCAGATGGGTCTCTGTGAGTTCAAAACCAACCTGGTCTGCCAAGCAAATTTCAGGACAGCCAAGGCTGTTAAACCATGTCTCAAAAATCAAAAACAAAAACAAAATCCAAAAACAAACAAAAATTTCTCCTTGTGGTACATTACAAATATATTATTATATTGAAAGCAGAAGTACCATGATAAATGCTATGACAAATTATTTGCAACTAATTAACTGGTAATGCAATAATATTGAAAACAATAAAAGGATCTTAAACAACAAAACTGCAAGCAACTATGTAAAAATTTTGGTGGGGGTTGGGGGAAAGCATGAAGAAACTTAGACAACACACAAACAAAAATAACATTAAAAGATGCTCAGTAATATGAATGGATGTAGAAACAAACCACAGCTGTGCTGTCATACTATACATTTTCCATCTATCAGCTGGCATAGATTTGGAAACAGCAAGTCTCATTGTGTAATTTGAAAGAGTTAGCACCTGTGTATGAATGGAAGTATAAATTAGCTGCGGCACAATTTTGGTGAACAATTACTTTTCTTTCCTCCAAAAAAAAAAGCAACTAAAAATTTACTTTTGCTCTGATATATCATTCCATATTGGAGCACTTATTCTAGAGAAATTATCATATACAATGACAAATATACTTATGGACAAATCCTCACAATACCAGCAATGGTGCTTGCAGGAACATCCATACTAGAACAGTTAAGAAGCAGACTAATACACACCTGGAAAACACTGGGTAACTAAAACAGTAACATATGTTAAATTCAAATATGCTATGATATAAGAATATATTCTAAGTAATTCCAATAATATATGTTTTTAAATGTGAAGGCAAATTATACATTATTAGGGATTATGATTAATCAAGGGAATAAAGTCCAGATTGAGAATAGCAATTTACCCAGGTAAAAACTTCGAGATAGGGTGGTTTAAGGAATGCAGAGTCATGGAATCACATGACTGCACAGAGAGAACCAAGAGGTTAGTGAGCACCCACAGAACAGTGTACCCCACTCTCTAGGCACTTGGTACCTGTGCAAAACCCCAGGTCCCTCCCCCATCTGTCCCAGCTTCTCTAGCCAGCCAACTGGCAAGCTTCCATCAGGTAGACTGCTCCAACACCCACACCCCATTAATAGGACCCTGTATACTACAAGCTCCACTCTGCCCCCAAACACTCCTATCTCCTGAGACCTCAGAGGAACTCTGAAACACAGGCCACAACAGCACAGAGAGGAACAAGAGCTGAGTGATCACCCACACAGTTGGGCACCCCACTCTCTAGGCTCTCCAGTACCACTACAAAATTTTGGATTGCTGCCCTACCTGCCTCAACTTCTCTAGCCAGCCATTTGGCAAGCTTCCTGCAGGTACACTGCTCTAATACCCCCACCCCATCAATCGAATCCTGTAAGCTAAAAGTTGCACTCCACCACCAAACCCTCCTATCCTCCTGCGACCTCAGAGAAACTCTGAAGGACAGGCTGTGACTGCACAGAGAGGACAAAGAAAGCAGATTAAGAAGAGAAGACCAAGAGAGACCTCAGCAGTTCCCTGAGACACAGACAGTGACAGTACAGAGCAGACCAAGAACAGCTCCCAAAGACACAGCCAAGAACTGCAAGGATTGGACCAAGAGGCAAAAACACTGCAGGCACTAATTGGAAGAAGAGATGGACAGGCACTAATGCAAGAATTCATTCAACAACTAAAAAACAACATGCTAACCGTGGAACACAGTTGTGATACAATAGGAAGACTTGAAAATTCTAACCCAGAGGAAGCAGAAGAAGTCAATTTTTAATGTAAATTCATGAGGATGGTTGAGACCTTTAAAGAGGAAATTTTAAAAGAAATCCCTTAAAGAAATAGAGGAAAATACAAACAAAAAATTGGAAGAAATCAATAAATCTTTTAAAGAAATCCAAGAAAAATAAAATCAAAATAAAACAGGTAAAGCAAACAGTTCAAGACTTGAAAACTGAAATAGAGGCAACACCCCCCACACACACACAAAACAAAGGAATTCTGGAAATGGATAATCGGGGTAAATTAATGGGGACTACAGAGGCAAGCACAACCAACAGAATACAAATGATGGGAGAGAATCTCGGGTGTTGAAGATACTATAGAGGAAATAAAGTCTTTGCTAAAAGAAAATGTTAAATCCAACAAATTCTTAATATAAAACATCCAGGAAATCTGGGACACCATGAAAACACCAAATCTAAGAATTATAGGGATAGAAGAAGAAGGAATCCAACTCAAAGGTACAGAAAATATATTCAACAAAATCACAGAAGAAAACTTTTCCAGTCTAAAGAAGGATATCCCTATGAAGGTACAAGAAGCTTACAGAACACCATATAGACTGAACCAAAAGAAGTCCCCTCATCATATAATAATCAAAACACAAAACATACAGAATAATGAAAGAATGTTAAGAGTTGCAAAGGAAAAAGTCCAAGTAACATACAAAGGCAGATCTATCAGAAATTCACTTGACTTTTCAATGGAAACCGTGAAAGTCAGAAGGTCCTGGACAGATGTGCTGCAGACACTAAGAGACCATGGATGCAAGCCCAGACACCTCTATACCCAGCAATGTTTTCATTCATCTTCAATGGAGAAAGCAAGATATTTCATAACAAAACCAGGTTTAAGCAATACCTATCCACAAATCCAGGCCTACAGAAATACTAAAAGGAAAACTCCAACCCAAGGAAGCTTACCGCACCCACAAAAAACACAGGCAACACCTTCCACCAGCAAATGCCAAAGAAGGAAAACACACAAACACTACTACTAAATAATAACAGGAATTAACAATCTCTGTTCATTAATACCTCTTAATATCAGTAGACTCAATTAACATATGGTAAAACACAGCATAAGAAAATGGATATAAGAGCAAGATCCATCCTTCTGCTGTACACAAAAAACACACCTCAACTTCAAAGACAGACATGAGTAAAGAGATGTAGCTATCCTATTATCTAACAAAATAGACTTCAAACTAAAATCAATAAGAAGAGATGAAAAAAATCACAGGAAGAATCTATCAAGATGAATCCCAATACTGAACATCTATGTCCCAAATATGAGAACAGTGACATATGTAAAAGTAACATTACTAAAGCTTAAATTACACATCAAAACCCACACAATAATAGTAGACTTCAACACTCCACTCTCGCCAATGGACAAGTCAACCAGACAGAAACTTAACAGAGAAATAAGAGAACTAACAAATTTCATGACTCAAATGAACTTAACAGACATCTATAGAACATTCCACCCAAACGCAAAAGAATATAACTTCTTCTCAGCACCTCATGGAACCTTCTCTAAAATTGACCACATACTCAATAACAAAGCAAACCTCCACAGATTAAAAAATAAAATTTGAGTTACCCCTGTATCCTATCAATTCACCATGGTTTAAAGTTAGAATTTAACAACAACACTACTCAGAAAGCCTACAAACTCATGAAAATTGAACAGTAAACTATAGAACCCTCCTTGGGTGAAGGAAGAAATAAATAAAGAAGTTAAAGATTTCCTAGAATTTAATGAAATGAAGGCACAACATACCCAAACTTATAGAACACTATGAAAGCATTGTTAAGAGGACAGTACACAGCACTAAGTACCCACATAAAGGAAGTAGAGAATAGTGACTTTTCAGCACACCTGAAAGTCCTAGAACAAAAAGAAGCAGATGCACCCATGAGGAGAAGAAGACAGGAAACAATCAAATTGAGGGCTAAATTCAACAAAATAGAAACAAAGAAAACAATACAAAGAATCAATGAAACAAAAGGTGGATCTTTGAGAAAATCAATAAGATAGACAAAACCTTATCCAAACAAATCAAAAGGCAGTGAGAACATCCAAATTAACAAAATCAGAAATGAAAACAGTGACATAACAACAGACACAGAGGAAATCCAGAGAAACATTAGGACATACTACAAAAATCTGTACTTCATAAAACTGAAAAATGTAAAAGGAATGGACAATTATAGGGATAGATACCACATACCAAAATTCATCAAGACCAGATGAACAGTTTAAATAGACCTATAACCTGCAAGGAAATCAAAGTAGTCATCAAAAGCCCCCCCCTCCCAAAAAAGCCCAGGGTGAGGTGATTTCAGTACAGAATTCTACCAGAATTTCAAAGAAAAGCTAATACCTATATTCCTCAAACTGTTTAACATAATAGAAACAAAAGGAACATTGTCAAACTCTTTAAGAGTCAACAGTTACCTTGATACCAAAACAAGAAAGACTCAACCAAGAAAGAGAATTACAGATCAATCTTTCTCATGAACATAGATGCAAAAATACTCAACAAAATACTGATAAACTGAATCCAAAAATTCATTAAAAAAAGTCATCCACCATGATCAAATCAGCTTGATCCCAGAGATGCAGGGATGATTCAACATACAAAAGTCTATCAATGTAATCCCCTATATAAATAAACTGAAAGAAAAATATGATCATCTCATTCGATGATGAAAAGGCATTCAACAAAATCTAACATCACTTCATGATAAAGGTCTTGGAGAAGTCAGGAACACAAGGAAGCATCTAAACAAAGTAAAAGCAATATACAGCAAGCCAACAACCAACATCAAATTAAATGGAAAAAAAAACCTTAAAGTTATTCCTCTAAAATCAGGAACAGGACAAGGTTGTCCGCTCTCTCTATAGCTGTTCAACATAGTGCTTGAAGTTCTAGCTAGAGCAATAAGACAACAAATGGGATCAAGGCGATACAAATCGGAAAGGAAGAAGTCAAATTTCGCTATTTGTAGATGATATGATAGCATAAATCAGTGATGCAGAAACTCTATCAGGGAACTCCTACAGCTGATAAATAACTTCAGTAATGTGGAATGATACAAAATCAACTCAAAAAAATGAGTAGCCCTTCTATATACAAAGGATAAAGAAGCTGAGTAAGCAATCAGAGAAATATTACCCATCATAATAATGACAAATAACAAAATGTCTTGGGGCAACACTAACCAAAGAAGCAAAAGACCTGTTCAACATGAACTTTAAGTCTTTAAAGAAAGAAATTGAAAAAGATACCAGAAAATGGAAAGATCTCCCATGTTCTTGGATAGAAGGATCAACATAGTAAAAACGGCAAACCTACCAAAAGCAATCAATAGATTCAAGGCAATCCCAACACAATTCTTTACAGACCTTGAAAGAACAATACTCAACTTCATATGGAAAAGCAAAAAACTCAGGATAGTCAAAAGAATCCTGTACAATAAAGGAACTTCTGGAGGCATCACCATCTCTGACATCAAGCTCTATTATAGAGCTACAGTAATGAAAATTGTGATATGGCAAGAAAACAGACAGGAAGACAAATGGAATTGAATCGAAGATCCAGTTATTAATCCACACACCTATGAACACCTGATTTTTGACAAAGAAGCTAAAATTAAATAATGGAAAAAAGAAAGCATCTTCAACAAATGGTGCTACCATAATTGGATGCCAACATATAGAAGAATGAAAATAGATCCATATCTATACTTGTGCATAAAAGTCAAGTCCAAATGGATTGAGGACCTCAGTATAAATCCAACCACACTGAACCTGATAGAAGAGAAAATAGGAAGTAGCCCTCAATGCATGGGCACAGGAGACCACTTCCTAAATATAGGACCAACAGCACAGACACTGAGTGCATCAATAAATAAATGAGACCTCCTGAAACTGAGAAGCTTTTGTAAAGCAAAGCACCCAGTCAAAAAGACAAAAGGCAGCCTACGGAATGGGAAAAGATCTTCACTAACCCCACATCAGATAGAGGAATGATTTCCAAAATATATAAAGAAATCAAAAAATTAGACATCAAAATTCTAATTAATCCAATTAAAAAATGGGGTACGGATCTAAACAGAAAATTCTCAACAAAAGAATCTCAAATGGCTGAAAGACATTAAGGAAATTTTAAATATCCTTAGCTATCAGGGAAATGCAAATCAAAACAACTCTGAGTACCATCTTACAGCTGTCAGAATGCAAACTTGTACAACCACTCTGGAAATCAGTATAGCAGTTTCTCAGAAAATTGGAAATCAGCCTACCTATGGGCCCAGCAACACTGCTCTTGGGCATATACCCAAAGAATGTTCAATCATACTGCAAGGACATTTGTTCAAGTATGAACATAGCAGCATTATTTGTAATAGCCAGAACCTGGAAGCAACCTAAATGTCCCTCAACCTAAGTATAGATAAAGAAAATGTGTTACGTTTACACAATGGAGTACTACTTAGTGGTCAAAAACAATGGCATCTTTTAAATATGCATGCAAATAGATGGAACCAGAAAAAAAAAACATCCTGAGTGAGGTAACCCAGACCCAGAAAGAAGAGCATGTTATGTCCTCACTCATAGGATATTAGGCAAAAAGCAAAGGATAACGAGGCTATAGTCTACACCCTCACAGAAGCTGAGTAACAAGGAGAACCCAGAGTAACATATATAGATCTCCTGGGAGTGAGTAATAGACAAGATATCCTGAGAAAATTGGGAACATAGGGGTCGAGGAAGAAGGAAAGGTGGAAGTGGAAGAGGAGGGTGAAGGGAAGAGGGGAAAGGAACTTGAGGGAACTGGATAGTCAAGATGGGGGAAGGACAGAGATGGAGAAAAAGGAAAGAGGCATCCTGATTGACGGAGCCATTATGGGGCTGGCAAGAAACCTGGCACTAGAGACATTCCCTGGAATCCACAAGGATGACTCCAGCTAAGACCCTAAGCAATAGTGAGGAGGGTCCGAACTGGCCTTGCTCTCTTGTCAGATAAATGACTATCTTAAATGTCATCATGAAACATTCATTCCACAACTGATGGAAGCAGAGGCAGAGATCCACAGTGGAGCACTGGACTGAGCTCCCAAAATCCAGTCGAAGAATGGGAGGAGTGAGAATATGAGCAAAGCAATCAAGACCATGATGGGGATACCCACCGAAACTGCTTATCTGAGATAATGGGAGCTCATCAACTCCAGCCAGACAGGGAAGGAACCAGCATAGGACCATAGGCCCTCGGAATGTGGGTGACAGTTATATGGCTGGGGCAGACTGTGGGGCCACTGGCAGTGGCACCAGGATTCATCCCTACTGCATGTACTGGCTTTTTGGAACCAATTCTCTTTGGATGGACACCTTGCACAGCCTAGATATAGTAGGGAGGGACTTGGTCCTTCCTCAAACAATGCGGCTTACCCTCTCTGAGGACTGAATAAGGTGGTGTGGAGGAGAAGGTGAAGGGAATGGGAGGAGGGGAAGGAACTGAGAATGGTATGTAAAATGAAAAAAAGTACTAGTTTTTTTGCTTCTTTTAAATAAAATAAAAATTACATATATATATATATATATATATAAAATGCTTACAAAAAAGAAAAAAATGTGAAGTCATTTCTCCAAAGTTCTGTATTCTCCTTGATTTTAGTATACAGATATTCTTTTTATTTAAGGGGTCTTTTTTATTTCATGCTTTTGTTATAAATATCCTTTTTATTTCACTATGTATTGAAATTATTTTCAAGGAAAACAATAACTACAGGATTTCTTGTCTAAACAACATGCGAAAATATAATTTACTTTAAAACATAAATTAGGGATTATGAATTTTATAAGTCAATGATAATATAACAACAACCTTGAGGACATACTGTCAATTTTTATTTCAGCATAAAAAAATGAAGTCACTATCAAATAATAATTTCATGAGTTCCGTTATTCTTTCTGTAAATACACAGAAGCTAGAAATGTCTATCTTTTTCAGGCTGCTGCAGCAGTATTGATCTCCAAGCCATTAGCTGAGACAAAAATAATGTATCAGGAGACCTAAAGTGGGCAGTAGTAAGTGTGGTGATTTCTAGTTTGATAATATATTGGAGAAAAAAGACACACTTCAATCTTAGTAGCCATAATAAAACGTTCCTTTTCACCAAAGTCTTCAAAACCACTATAGAACTATGGACAATCATGTTTATAAAAAAATGGGGCAACGACAATAATGAGGACCTTGACCCTGAGAGGTCACAAAAGCACATACAAACATGCACATGTGCAAATACGCACACACTTGTGTGCATACCTACACAGTGTAATGCTACCAAAACAATTAGCTTCAGTTTTCTTCGTATTTATTAGCTAGGAACAATGCCTTACCCATCTCAGTGTCCCCAGATGTATATTTTATACCTAAGCCATCTTTAAATTCACTTTTAACGTAGAAAAATTTCAACTTACAATTTAACGATAATATATAAAGCCCCTGTGTTCCCATAAACAATCTTTAACAATTATCATAGTACAATTATAATTTCTCCATAAACTCACATTTTCCCTTTTCTTACATCATTTTAACATAAATTGCTGCCATCGTAATTTAATCTACAATCACTTTAATCTTGCACAACTCAAGCAAGCTAGCTACCTTCCCTAGTTTGTTTTTGTTGAGGCGATAAAACACTTTCCTGTAAACAACTTGGAGAAGAGTTTATTTGATCTTTACTATGACCTTTAAAGGTCATATTCCATCAGGAGACAACCAAAGTAGGGACTGAAGGTAGGCACTAGCAGGTGAGAAGTGATGTAGAGATCTCAGAGGAAGGCTGCTCACCTGTTTGCTTCGGCTGGCTCCAGGAGCTCCTAAGCTTATAAATTCCAGGATGATCTGTTAAAAAGTGGCATCACCCATAGTGGAACTCTTCCTCAATATCAGTTAATAATCAAGAAAATGTTCCCCACAAACATGCCCACAGGTCAATCAAATGAAAGCAATTGTTTAGTGGAGGTCCCCTTGTTCCATGGCATCCAGTGGACAGCCGAGATTAGTTATCACAGAACCTTTTATTATTGAAAAATATTTGTTGTATACTATAAATAAATAACTATAAAATAAATAACTTTTAATTTCACAAATACACATTCAGTGTGTGAAAATAGTTTCTCATTATAAAATATTTTTGATTGAACTGAGAACCAAACAAGCATCTTATAATTTAATTACTAAATTATGTTTTACTTTAGTTATCACTCTGCCTCTATTTATTTTGAAGAATTAGATATCTAAATTTGAAGAATTAGAGTGTTCTTTACCCTAAAGATTTCTCAATATGACTACAAGACTTGTCTTCTCTGACATCATTTAACATGGCCATTTATCTCCTTATTTCTACAAATCATTAATTGGAAGTAGTGTTTGCAAGACCATATTGTGGCAGCATCTTGCACCATCTTTAAAAGGTCCTTAAAATCAAAAGTGTCTTTTTTGTGATATCATCAAAAACTTGTGATCTTCATTTCAATCCTCATTTATTATGGATTATGGCTCAACGATTTAACTGCCTTTCATACTTAAGCATGAAACCTGAAATTTGTGTCTCCAAAACCCAAGTAAATGCTTTTTAGGTATTGTAGTCAGTCTGTAATTCTAGGAGAGGGAAGGCAGAAACAGGGCCTTCAGGGTAAGACAGTGAGAAGGGCTATCTTTCCTGAACTACTTAGACTTCAGATGTTAAACCTTATTCAATGAATAAGGAGGAGAATGACGGAGGAAGACACCTGATGTCATCCTCATACATCACATACATGGATTCATGCACATCTACCACATGTACATAAAAAGACGGTTATTCTGGAAACAAAAATCTTTAAATAATTATTTACTTATCCAAATATGTTTTTCTCAAACTCATTCAGTGTTTTGTGGTTTTGTTTTGTTTGTTGTTGTTTTGTTTTGGGGGAAGGTTATTTTTATGTTTAGTCTGGTCGTAGAACTCACTATGTAGAATAGGGTGGTCTTGAATACAAAGAATTAGAGCTGCCTCTGCCTCCCCAGTACTGGAATTAAATGCATAAGTCATTCAGTATTGATTCTCCTTGCTTTTAGACTGGGATGATGGTACTCATCAAGTAGTCTCAGCAGTTAGGAAATAGATGCAGGAGGATCAGGTATTCAAGGTCATGATCAACGCCAACATGGTGAGTTCAAAGTCATCCTCACTTTCATGAAATGCTCAGAACTAAAAATAAGCAGAATTTTAAAATTCATTATTTTATTTTGTTCCTGTATCCCTTGATACTACCCTTGATTTTTTTATTTCCCAGTGGAAGCTTCTTCTCTTATCAAGGGGGAGCAAGTCTCTTTGCTTTTGCTTTTGTTTCAATGTTGAGTGAGGCCCCCTGTGGGCTGGAGTTCCTGCAGCAGGTTTAGGTGCCTGCTTCCTATGAAAGTCTTATTTGTTTTTCTGGCAGCCACCCACACCAAGTAATGCACTGCTGAAGTCAGCTCCAGACTGACAGTGGTGGCATCTTGGCTGGTGATGAGCAGCATTAAGATCTGGGCACTCCATTTTCCTATGGTGTTTGACAAGAGACATAGAACAGATATTTTTCAAAAGGTGTCTGTCCTACTGGGCTACATCTCTGGCTCTTGAGATAGGGAAGATGGATTTGTTATGGGGCTGGGGAGTTGCTTTGTTTATTCCTGGTTTTGTTTTCATGCATGATTCTGTTGGCATTTCTTCTTTGTAATAATCCTCCCAGAATAAATTCTCTCCATCTTTAAGTCTTGACATGTTTAAGATATAGTATCAAATAATTTCAGTTGTAATAAAAAGGCAAATAGAAAACTCTCTATCTTCCTAGAAATGGATTTATAAATTTGACCTTAACTTCCTTATTTTCCAAAAGCACTTATGTTGCATATCTGAAAATACTTTCTTTGTTGCTTAATCCTCAGATGAAAGTTTTGTTGTACTTTCAGATTTCTATATATATTTAAGTATTTCCTAAAGGTAACCTATATCCCTGTGATAGTTTCTTTTTCTTTCTGTATTTCTTTAATCCTCTGCTCTTTTATCACATGTAGACACTGGAATTTTCTACAGTTCTTAAGTCAATGTTTAATGAATGATTCATTTTTCTGTTTTTTCAAAAAATGCAATGTTTAATCCTCTACATGTTTATTAACTGAGCAAGCTTTCTACCTACATAATTTGAATTAATCTTTTGTTTCTACTATAACTAATCATCATAACTTAATGGTTGAGATGGGCTCAACATCTCAAAATAATGCAAACTCATTTTTAAAGTTCTGTGGCTCAGAATTTAGAAGTGGACCAGTTTGACTACTTGCTTTTTAGGACTTTTAGAGACAAAAGTGGCAATTTCCTTGCATTGTCTTGACTTTTAGAATCCTCAATAAGCCCTCTACTTGTCACGTCCTCTATGTTCAAAGGCAACAACATGGGACTTAAAATCAACTTTTTTATTTCTTTTAAAATTTCTTACATAAATGCTGCATCTCTATCAATTGTATCCCTCCCTCTCTAGTTCCTCCTGACCTAACTCTCTCTCTCAAATTTATAAGTAATTCTTTTATAACAATAAGTATTATTGTTATATACATGCAAACACAGAGAGATCCTTCAGATGCCTTACCTTTAATTGTATGTATAAATACATACTGACATACCGAGTATTGCACCTAAATTTCAAGTATTGGGGTGAGGATATCATTCAGAGTAGTCCTTTCCTTATACAGTGTTCGTGTTGTCATTTATTTCTGCAGGATCTTTTAGTGACTGAAGATATTCCTTGTCTACATTGATTTACTATCTTCTGTTTGAAAATACTGAACACTGCCAGACAGTGGTGGTGCATTCTTTTAATCCCAGCACTTGGGAGGCAGAGGCAGGCAGATCTCTGTGAGATCAAGGCTAGCCTTGTCTACAAGAGCTGGTTCCAGGACAGGCTCCAAAGCCACAGAGAAGCCCTGTCTCAAAAACCCAAAAAAAAAAGAAAGAAAGAAAGAGAGAGAGAGATTGAGACAAAGAAAGAAAAGAAAGGAAGGAAGGGAGAGAGAGAGAGAGAGAAAATACTCAACACAACCTGTTTCTATCTTGTTTTTTTTTTTCCCCCTAATATATACCTGGCTATTCTGATGTATTTTGCTCACTTGCTTCTTGTCATGAGAATTTTGTATTTTTTTCTTCAAAGGTAGGTTGTTAAGATTCTTTATGTTTTCTGATCTATTCATGAGTCTATGACCTCAAGGAAATTTTGTGGGAAATAGCAATCAAATAAACTGTCAGCTTGAAAATCTTTGTCCTTACACTTTAGCTGAAAGGGTTAGGAGGAGGAGCTACATTCTCCGAGAGGGATGTTCTCTTGACCCTGTGATGTATTGCTACCTTAATATTTGACTTCTGAAGATTCATCTCCATCAAGGTTCAACTCAACCATTTACCCAATTACCCTTTCCTATACTGCAGCCAATTTTTTCACTTCCATTTCAGGAGAAAAAAGGGTTGTAATCTGAATGCTAATTATTCTGGAAAGATCATGAGCATAGGTTGATAGAGAGGTAGGACATTGTTTCAGGAGATCATGTAAACATTAGAAGGAAGAGCACAGCTTCAGGAAGAGGATAAAAAGTGACAAACATTTAAGTGTATCATGTGTGTTTTCCATTTGTTTGAGGTCAGACATCACTATCAGGGGATCTCTCTGCCATGTTCTATCATACCACAGGAAAAAAATGACAGAAACAGAATCAATGAAACAAATACTGAGAACTAAAATCTATAATTCATGAGCTGAACTAACCATTATCACTTAAATTGTTTGCCAAAAGATATTTTTTCAAATAAATACAATCTGCCTGATCCAGTTGGTACCAGAGAAGTGGGCCAGGGTTTTGGGGAAGAATTTAGAAGCATTTGAAGATGAGAGGTAGAGAGCTTTGAACATTGCAATTTTACTCTAATGAGTGATTATGCTGGAATCAAATTTTGAGGATAAAAATAAAGACAAGAAAAAATGTGTTTAATTTTCAGATGAGAATGAGAACTTTATTAAGGATTTGAGTAGAAGCTAATCTTATTACATTTTGTGAAAAAGGGAAAGGAAGGATGAAAGAAAAGAAAAGGAGAAAAAGAGAGAATTAAGTTATATGTTGCCCCTGTGTCCTGAGACTTTTTGAGAAACTGAGTTTAAGGGAAAGAGGCTGATTATCTTGTCAGGGTAGTTTTAAGCAGTGCAGCATTCAGGGTGTGACATAGTTATTGCTAATTCCTTTTGCCTAGGTCACAGAATATTAGAAGAAAGTCAAGGAACAATACTCAACTTGTACTTTGGTCAGAATGGCTATGCCAATGAAACCACGATTTCTGAAAAATGTAGTACTATTAAAATGTGTAGCATGAGGGGCTGGGGACTGGGCAGGACATAAACCCCAACAAGCCCACACTCATACTACAAAATGGCACCCATGTGGATAACTGCATCCACAGAAAGCCTGAGAAAGGTTGGGAGAGAATAAAGCAGGTTTTCTTGGTAGCAGCAATTTCTTGGGTCTGCTCTGCTTGCTAGAGGCAAGCAAACACTCTCATCTAAGAGAGGCTTCCTGACTCAGCTTTAGCAGTAAAGCCTTGCAGCTCTTTTAAGAGGTCCTGACATGAACACTTAAATGGTGTTGATGAAAAGCTGACCACATGCTTTTCAATTTTCAGCCATAGCAGGAAAAAAGCTGCACCATTTTAAAATGCCAGCTTTCTGAGCTGTCCTGCCAGGGCAAACTCTGACTCTTTCAGGCAGGCGTTCTGACTACGGAGCATTTGAATGTGGTTTGTTAGCCATAAAGTTGTGGCAATAAACATGGCTCCAGCCGGTACCTCAGCCTTGAGGCTGAAATCTCAGAAAGCTAAGGAATGGGCTGGATCCAGCTGTCAAAGCCACGGCTTTTATCCTACCCATATAGCTTGGTAAATTAAAGACTCGTGTAGTCAGAAAAAGAGAGATATACAGTAAAGATAGATTAAAAGACAAAGAAAACATGTAAATGGTTTACAGTATGTTAAGAATATATGCTGGCTTAAGGTTAAAGTTCTTAAGGTAAAAAAGAAAGAAAGAGAGTAGTTGGGTGTGGTGGTACACACCTTTAATCCCAACACTTGGAGGCAGAGGTAGATTGACCTCTGTGACTTCAAGGTGTGGTGGCAGAGGTAGATTGACCTCTGTGACTTCAAGGTGTGGTGGCAGACACCTTTAATCCCAGCACTGGGGAGGCAGAGACAGGCGGATCTCTGTGAGTTCAAGGACAGCCTGTTCTACAAAGGGAGTTCCGGAACAAACATACACAGAGAACCTGTCTCAAAAAGCCAAAAGTTAAAAGTAAAAATAAAAGAAATAGAGGTTAAAATAAAGCCACATAAAGATGGAAAATACACATTGAATCTTGATACGGTATGTTATTATGCTCTCTTTGAATTGTTTGAATGCTGAGGAAGGAGCAACAGCTGCTAAAAGACTTTTGTTTATAAATGCTGCTGAATTAACCCAAGGAAGGTATTCTGTAAATACCTTGACTTCAAAATTGAAGTCAAAAGATATGTTACTTTGGAGAAGAGATTTTGCTTTTGTTTCCACAGGAAATGAGAGGCTGTGGATTCATTCTGAGTTAAGAAAACTCAGTGTGGTCAAGGAAGACCACCTGAGAAATCTCCGCTAGGAACAGATGGCCCAGATGACAGAGTTCTACATCCAGAATAGGTTCAAGACTGCTGTCTGAGATGATCAAGACTCACAGGATACTCCAGTCAGGACTTGATCATAACTCTAAATTTTCTTTAGGTCCCCATAAGATTACCAGCACCCCCAACCAGCCGGAAGTAGCCTGGAATACTATGCCCACATTCCCAAAAAATGGACTATGGATATTTTTCTTTGTTTTTTAAAAAGAAGAGGGGGAAGTGGTGCGGGAGAATTGTCTGCATTCTGTCAATCATGAATTAAATAAACGCTGATTGGCCATTAGCCAGGATGTATAGGTGTGACAACCAGACAGGAAGTAGAGGCAGAGCAAGGAGAATAGGAGAATTCTGGGAAGAAGGAAGCTCCCTTTGCATTCCTTCCCAGACCACCGAAGAAGCAGGATGTGACCTGCCCCACTGAGAAAGGTATTAAGCCATATGGCTGACATAGATAAGAATAATGAGCTATATAAGTTACAAGAGCTAATAAGAAGGCTGAGCTAATGAGCCAATCAGTTTATAATCTTCTGGAGCCCTCTGTGTGAATTTCTTTGGGATTTGCCAGCTGTGGGACCTGGTGGGAGGCCAGAAACCCCAACTAGTAGGCCCTAATGTTACAAAAATGAGAGACATGCTTTCACCAACACTGTGGGAAAGAAGCTCGCAGAGCATTTCAGGAACTCAGCATTCAGTACCCATAGAAAGCTCAAGAGTGTTAAATGGTAAATTCATTTGAAAGGTTTTCCCTTGATTAGAAGACAATTCTGGATTATACTGCACACACAAGGCTCGATAATGAGGGGTTTTATTAGTTTTTTGTGGGGGTTGTTATATATCAGTATATCAAACTTCCAGGCACAAAGAATCCATAGCAACCAAAGTCTCATGGGTTCCATCTAGAACTCCAGTCTCTGGAACACCTCTAAAACAACCATATGAGACTGTTTACTTAGAAATGAAAAATGCTATACCTGTGTGGCAAAGAATGTTTCAAAAAGGATTGCAAAGGAAAACATTTTAAGACAGTCTGTGTGCCACGGTGTCCTTCCAGGCTGCACCTAAGAGCTGTGAGTGAGGTTGTGAATATGAAGCCTAAACTGCAATGGAAATTCCAAGAAGTGAAAGAGCTGGTTAGTTTTACATGTCAGCTTGGCACAATCTGCAGGGAGGGTAATACATGGGGCTGAAGGAATGAAGACAAAGCATCTATGGGAATCACAGTTTATTTGAAGATGCTGGAGCACAGAATGTTTGCCAAGGAAATCCATGGACAAACCTGGAGATGCAGGAAAGAGAAATCCCAAAATTCTTTAAAAATGATTATTTTAGGGGCCTCAGCAAATATGGAATAAACAACCTTTCTGTTCTTTCGTCTTGAATCCAGATTTTACAATACTTCTTATCCATGGAACACCAGTACATCCTAAACACTATAGAGAGCACTGTACTGCTTATATAATGTTTGGTCATAGAAGGCCTACTATACTAGTTAGCTTTACTGTTGCTGTGATACAACACTCTGACCAAAAATAACATGAGGAGGAACGGCTTATGTCAGTGTCTACTTCCAAGTCACATCTCCATCTTTGAGGGAGTTCAGGGCTAAAGTTCAAGGCAGGAAGCTAGAGGCAGGGGTTACAGAGCAACACAGATTACTAGTCCACTTCTAGCTTTCTCAACTAGCTTTCTCATAGAGCCCAGCAGCACATGTCTAGCAATGGTACTTTCTTTTATGGCTTGGGTCTTGCTATAGCCATTTAATTTTTAAAGTAGAGAAAGTATGACACTGGCAATAAAAACATACTGTAGGGAGATTACATGGTTTTGATCTTTCTCTTCCTCAAAACCCATCCTCCCAACAGCTTTTTGTGCACTACTCAACTTTCTTCAACCTGCTCTGTTGATATTAGAACTCTTTGATGATCAGCATGTGACCTCAATGCTGTGTTCATCCTAAGGATCACATTCTATAATTTTGTGACTCAATGTCTGTATAATTTATGACCCTTCAACAAATATTGGAAATTTCCAAGTTTCCAGTCTCTTTCTTCTTTTCATTTTTGGAGATAATGCAACATGTTCTTCTAAATCATCATTTATCCTACTTCTTATACCTTTCAATGTTTTATTATACCCCATCAAACTCTCTGTGTGCATAGTGTGTAAATAGACATGCATGCAAAACAAAATACATGTGGAGGTCAGAGGACAAGTTTGCAGAATTGGTCCTCTCTATCTACCTTATGCATCTCCTGGGGAAAATAATCCATATTGTCAGTCTTGTCTGGCAAGCTCCTCCACCTGCTCAGATATCTCAGAAGGCCTGTTCTTACTACTTCTTTTTTTCAGTAATTTTGGTAAATAGTTTTCTACCATGTTATCTATTTGTATGAATTATTTTTCTCCTTTCACTACTGATTGCCAAGAAGTCTTCTAAAATCATTCTGACTTTTGCACTAGATTCTTTCTGCAGTCCTTTACTACTCTTGGCATTAATCATACACTGCAGGGCTGAAGACTGCATCTTTCCCAGCAGCACTGAATGACTTCCAGCTTGTCATTTAGCTCATATTATGGTCTACAGCAACTATTGATCAAAGTTGATTAAATATCTGGTAGGTATATATGCCCTTAATAAGCCAAATGATGCCCAGGTGAAGCATTGAGAAAGGAAGCAATGAGGTTGGGCTTGTGAGTAAAAATACAACTCAGCATGTTCATTTCATAGGCACAGAGATTCAGGTTGATAATTTGTACTGTTAAATATTAATGGAACTTTAAGTTCTAAATGTTCTGTTTAAAATTATTGTATGCTTTATTTCTGCAATGAAACATTGGTGAAATCCATGAATAATATGGCTGCCACCCAGACTTTCTGATTATATGTATACGTATATATGCTTATATTTCATTTTTTCCTGTGCTCTGCAACATTATTCCATATTAGCAGAGTTAATGTCTTTCCCATCCTTACTTGACATTCCTTGACATCCCATCCCATCATTGACATTCCTGTGATGTACATGCTAATGAGTATCTTCTTTAAGGGCCCAGTTTTATACCTATTGATGATTTTTCTGAAAATGAGCATAAGCTTATAACAAGCTACGTTATAAAGCAAGAAGATTTAAAACAACAAGATACCATGAAAATGTGGATACGCTAGAAAAGACATGAGACCTGGGCCAAAGAAATGCCTTCCAGGCGAACCAAGTTCAATTTCCATGCCCATACGGTGGAAGAAAAGAATAGACTCTCACAAGCTATCTTCTGACCTCTACACATGTCATAATACATGCCTACAGATACAAGTATATTCACACATGCAGATGCATACACACACACCGATGCATGCATACACACACACAAACACACAAAGACATAGACACACAAATAAAGAGAGCCAAAGAATGAATCCAACATATACATTAATAGTAGTTTGACAAAATTACCAAGAATACAAGATAGAAAATAAAATTCTCTTCAATAATATTTCTATAAACAATAAATACTCACATGGAAAGAAATAAAATTGGACTCAATTTGTCAGAGTATGGATTAGGAATGAACTCATGTGAGGAGAATTCTGAGTGATGTGAGAACACTATAAAAAAACAAGGGTCCTGTGACCTTAGTTTCTTAAAAAAACCAAAATTGTCCTTGAAATGTGCTTCTGTGCTTCTCCCAAGTGTAGCCAATAGGAGTGAAGTTACTTCAAATTACTCATTGTAGCTTGCTGTTGCTATTTAGTTAAATGTTCAAACTAGCCTTTATATGCCTCTATGGAAACACATGTTTTTGAAACATGTAGATTGTTCTTGTAACTGTATACAGCTTGGGCTAATGAGAGCTGTACTCATGTGACCTTTCTTAACCCTTAGAATTGTCTGAGATTCCAAATAAAGTTGTTTATTGCATACTTTAGTGCTCCTCATTTTTGGGCTCCATTTTCCCAGTTCCCACTAAGTGGTGATACCAGTGTTAAATAATACACAGATATCAACCTAAGATGGCTTAAAGAATTAAGTATAATTCCTACAACTATGAAATGTCACAATTAAAAAAAGGTAGAGAATAAAGCATGACAGTATTTTAGATATGATTCTTTAGATATGACTCTCAAAAGTCAGATCTAAGTAGAAACATATTAAAACAAATAAAATGTTTCTGACAGCAAAGGAAATAATAGATTTAAGAGATGGTGTAAGGAAATAATATTTCCTAACCTGGAACAAATATTTCCAAGCCATAAAACCAATGATAAGTTATTATCCAAACTATATAAAGAACCTGCTTACAGAAAGAAAACAATCTGATATAGATACATGTGAAGAATCCAGAGACTTTAAAATAGTGGTCAAATGAATAAAAAGCAGCTCAAACTCACTAAATATTTTGGGCACACATTAAAATGACAGCAAAAACGCCACTTGTTAGAATGAGTGGAACAGAATGGAGGACTGCAAGGATGCGAAGAGAAGTACCACTTGAACAATGTTGGCAGCAAACAGTTGCGGATGCCTACAACAGTTGTAGAAGCGAGTGTCATGTTTCTTCCAAAATTGGAAAATAAAGCTGCTATGCAATCCATCAGTCCTGCCTCAGGGTGTCTCCCTGATATAGCTGTAGTTAGTGTATAAAGAGGTGTCGACCTTTCCATACTGATTACAGCACAATTCACAAAAGACAGTTGTGGAATCATCTAAGGTTCCAACAGTAGAAAAATGAAAGATTGGCATGTGCTGGCTACAACAATAAAATTCAACCTAGATATAAATAACCTAACAAATTCTGTCACTTGACATAGCGTGGGTTGGATTGTAGTGTACCATACTAAGTGCAACAAACCACTTAGAAGGATACATAATTTATGTTCTCATTTATACACAGAAATCTGGAACAGTATAATCCACAGAAACTGGACATGCAGAAATAAGACTGATAGTAAAAGAGGAAATCAGGGAGTAAACTTCACTTAAGTGAAGAGAATAAGTTTATTTCTTTAGATATATCATTCTTGATATTTAATGTAGTTAATAAGTGAGTACTGCTTATTTCAGTGTCACTAAGGGAATGACTTTTGAATACGTTCATGAAAAAATAAATTGTTAAAAGTAAAACCATGTTGTTCCTGAATAAATCATTTTAGTACAATAAATTTTAATAAAAAATAATCAAATTTAAATACAAACATAATGCTTAAATTGTGCCATCAATAAAAGGAAATGTCTCATTCTAGATTAAAAATTTTATTCTATCTTTAATTTTCCTTCTCAATCATAATAAGCTAAACATGTCTATGAAATCATTGACCATTTCATGTTATTGAAAATAAAAGCTTAGTTACTGAGAACCCTTTTTTATCTTCTTCTTAAATTTTATGGACTTATTAAAGCTTCATGCTCCATTTCAGTATTTCACATCCAGAGATGCTAATTTCCATATTTAAATTTTAATCACCTGGATATATTTAAAGTCATATTTTGATATCCATTGCATATATTTCTTTATTTTTACTTCTTTCTCCTCAGCATAGTTCATTTGAATGGTCTCTATGCTTCAAAACAAGTGTACCACAAATCTCAGAGAAATAACATATGCAATAAAGACTCCCAACTCAGAAATGTATTCTGTTCCTTGATCAACAACAGCATTAGAAGAAAATACATTATGTAATAAATGAAATCAATCATATGTAATATCTTAACTCAAAAAGAAGGAAACTGGGCCTCTTCCTCAGTTTTAACATTTGGAGACAGTGGCAAGTGATGGGGTTCCATTGTAGTTAAAGCAGAAGGCCACCTCTCTCCTAAAGCATCAAATATTTACTTCACCTAAGGATGGTTAAGAGAGGAGTTCAGCAAAATAACACAGACAATTCTTCTGTTAAAAGGTGCACAGACGGTGGAATAAGATTCCGGTATATAATGAAAGCATGTCAGAGAACTAAATTTTAAAGTTGGTTTTTCAAAGCTCAAGGAACCTTCTCTTTGCAACAGACTGGGAACAGTACAGGAAACAGTCAAGCAAAATGTCAAGTTGTGGATGACAGTCCCAATGGATATATCTACAAAACGTTCTGCAACTAAAGCTCAGAGAACATTGCAGAAGAGGGGATTGAAAGAATCTAAGAAACAGAGAATCTAAGATTTGGCTGTATTTTTGTACCTTCTAGTAATATCAGAAGATATTCACTGAAGTCTCATCCACATAACTACCCAAGCATAAGTTAAAGAATGATGACACCATTGGACGTGCCAGAGTGGAAAGGCTGATATCCAGGAGGACTCAACCCTCCTTTGTGTCTATACACAAAAGACTATAGAGAACTCAGGGAAGTTGGTAACAGGAACAGTGAACTTCACCACCTGGTTGTTCAGTATAAAACAGTCAGTTATGAAAACCCCAAGGAAGAACTACAGGACAGGCTGGTGGTGGTACTGTGCAATCTGAAACCCCAGAAGATGAGAGGAGTAGACTCCCAAGGCATGCTACTGTGTGCATCCATAGAAGGGGTGAGCCACCAAGTTGAACCTCTGGACCCTCCGGCAGGCTCTGCTCCTGGTGAGCGAGTATTTGTGAAGGGTTATGAGAAGGGCCAACCAAATGAGGAGCTCAAGCCCAAGAAGAAAGTCTCTGAGAAACTGCAGGCCGATTTTAAGATTTCTGAGGAATGTATTGCACAATGGAAACAAACCAACTTCATGACCAAGATGGAGTCCATCTCCTGTAAATCACTAAAAGGGGGTAACATTAGCTAGCTGGCCCAGCATCCTCCTCCCATCATCTGCCGTCTCAACTTGTGGCATCCATCACCCGTTCCCATCTCAGGGCACTGAAGCTCCAAGTCTGGAACTGTTGATTAGAGATGGAACTTGATAAGGGACAGCTCACCTTCCTACCATCTGGGATCATCCCACCTGGCTTCAGAGAAATTGACTGCTTGGGGTAAGGACGGCTGCCCAGTGCAGGCAGCTGTACCTCTTTCCCTTTGAGAAACCTGGTTTCAATAGAACCAATAGAAAAAGTTTATTTCACCATCCTTGTAATTGGAAGAATACTGGTTTCCAAGCTTCTAACGGGTTATGCCCACAGCAGTACCTCTAGCTGGAATCGAGTGCCTGATCTGGGCTCATCACATTTTCTCCCCAACAGGAAATTGTGGGATTTGAAAGGAAGGGAAAATGGCCTAGTGGTCTAACGAGCTTCCCAGGGCTGGCACCATTCTCAAGGCCTTCCTACCCTGAGGCTTGGCACCAGTGGCAGGGTTTGCCCCAGCTCTGAGGTTTCCCTGGATCTGGCTTGGTTGGGACACTCCCTAAAGCAGATGTGTCAGCAGCAGGATGGGAATGGGCTGACACAGTGTGGTGCTTTCTTCAGAATGTGGGATACTTCATAAGGCATCTCAATCCAATCACTTACCACCACTGTCAAATTCAAATAAAGTATCTGAACAAGGCGGGGGGGGGGGAGAAAACCAACAGCCAGGTAGGTACAATTATATAGACTAGAAGGTTACATTTAGGAATATATATGAATATACATACATGAATACAACAAGAATTAGTTACACAAAGAAGCCATAAATTTGAAGGAGAGGTAATGGATATACAAAAATCTGGAGGTAAGAAAGAGAATGGAGAAATGCTGTGATTATATTATAATCTGAAATATAATGCTGTGGTAATTCTAGCTACAGAGAACTGGATTTTCATCTTTGAATTCATGGAGTGAGAATTCTCAAGCTGCTGAAGTGGACCTCCTCAAATACTCAGCTTCTAGTATTCTAAGTGGAGGCTGATAGTGTTCTTTCCACAAGACAGCTGTGAGGCATTGCTGTGAGGGTTGAACGACAAGACAGCTTTAACTCTTCTCTCTCTCTCTCTCTCTCTCTCTCTCTCTCTCTCTCTCTCTCTCTCTATCTCAGGTAAAACTGAGCCATTTGCTCAATGGCTATTAATTCTTTCCTCTCTTCTCTTGCTGTACTCAGTATAATTTGATAATGTCAAACAGCCTCAAGATTGGTAATAGCTTCTATTTAACATGGATAAATGTTAAGAAAAGAGATATTTTTATTTTATGTGATCCCCTGTCCTCTAGATTCTCTGAGAACTCAAATACACAGGCTGACGGGTTATGAATTACCATTCACTTCTTACTGAATAGTTGGAAAACTGCTCAGGTTTACCTGGGGTGATATTTCTGTTGGAAAAAGTTGCAAATCTCTCATGTCAGTGAATAAGAGATAAGGTAAGAAGCAGAAAGTACAGGCAAAAGCTCCCAATTTTGCTCTTCACTACTGGACATTAGGCACTTGGCAGGGATTAGCATAATAATTTATCTATTTCTTACTCCCAGTCAGGCAGCATCTGGTTTGTAGAGGAAGACTGAACATTTGTCTGCCTTTTCTACCCCCAACTGTTTTCACCATATGCATGTACAGAAATAAAGTAAAACTCTCAATCAAAGTTAAAAGACGTTAGATCATTAGGAAAAATAAGATGTATTTTTCTCTAAGGAGCCAGGGTTAAAAGTAAGCAAATCTGTTTCCATATGAGTGACAAGCCAGGTAGAACCATAGCAGTTGTACAGCCCTATGCATGGACTCTGTGATTTCCTGTGATTTAGGCTCTCTGCTCTCCACAGACAACCAAGAATGGCAAATTGTGAGCATTCTACACCTTGTAATTCCATTTCACCTATACCTCTTTCTAACCTGTTGCCAAATTCTGTGACTGGCAAAATGTTGAAGGAAGAACAGGTAACTCCAGAGCACAAACCATCAGGGAAGGAGTCCTGCCTGCATAGTAATGTTGAAATGGTGTAATAAAACGTTGAACAGCTAGTAGTTAGTCAGGAGGTATAAACAGAGCTTCCGGGAAGAGAGAGACTTCTGGGAAGAAGAAAGGTGGAGTTGACAATGAAACACAGAGGTAACAGGATGGTAGCACATAGATAAGGTAATGAGCCTCATGGCAGAATGCAGAATAATATAAATGGGTTAATTTAATTATGAGGCAGTTGAGACAAGGTTAAGCTAAAGGCCAAACTCTCATAATTAATAAGACATCTCTGTGTTATTATTTGTGAGCTGGTGATCACAAAAGAAAATTCCAACTTCACTTGATCTAAGGTTTCTGCCTTCCCTCTGTCATGGAGTGTTAGCTGGAGACATATAGTAAAACAAACCCTTTCCTCCCCAAGTTGCTTTGGATCATAGGGTTTATTACAGTAATGGAAAACAAACTAACACAATGCTTGTAATTTATTATCTCTTCTTATTTTCTGGAAGAAAAAATTCTATTTTCAACTTTTTTGCTTCTTTTTTTTTTTCCATACATTGTTTTGTTTTATTTTTTCCATTCAAGAACATAATAAAAGATAAAAAAAAATTTTTTCCTTTCTTCCCCTTCTCCCGGTCCCCTCCCACTACCCCCCACCCCTCCTCCCTCCCCCTTCTTCCTTGAAAGAGGGCATGGTGCCCTGCCCTGTTGGAAGTCCAAGGCCCACCCCCATCCCTC
>PVIU01018099.1:0-39921 GCA_004026605.1 Ondatra zibethicus
TGGATTCACACCTTCCTAGGCCTGGATGGAGGCGAGAGGGCCTTGGGCTTCCCACAGGGCAGGGTAACCTGCCCTCTCTTAGGACTGGAGGGGAAAAGGGGAGGGGGAGTGGGGAAGCGGGAGGGAAATGAGAGGAGCGGAGGAGGTGGAAATTTTGAATGGTACTATTTATAATGCAATAATAAAAAATTAAATGTGGGAAAAAACCAAAAAACCAAAGTATCTTTTAGGCAGAAAGGTGAGGAAATATTATTTTAGTTTTAGAAATTGTTAGAAAACTGCAGAAAAACTAAAATATTTTATTGAATTTTAAAATATTTTTAAATCATTAAAAATGTGAATTTAGAATATGAATGAATAGAAATACATATGGTACAAAATACCCAATTATTTCAAGACTTAGGTCATTATACTTATAGATATATTTATCTTATGTGTTGTGCTGGTGTTTGTGTCTGTGCAACACACGTGTGCAGTGCCTGCAGAGGTCAGAGGAGGATGTCAGATCCTCTAGAACAGGCATTACAGTCAATAGTTACTAAGTGTTTTTTTTTTTTATTGATTTTTATTGAGCTCTACATTTTTTCTCTGCTTCCCTTCTTAGAACTGAACCTGAGTCTTCTACAAGAAGTGCTCTCGACTGTCAAATCATTTTTTTCATACACTCTTTCAAATGGGTTGTGTGACTTGCAGTATGAGAAAGTGAATGCTTAGGATACATTTTATCTCTAAAGACATCGTGTTTATAAAGAAATGCTACTAATTTGTGACCTAAAATACTAAGTTTGGGGATGTATATTTTAATATCTTATGCATGGATAAAAGAAGAGCTTTGAGGGCTAGGGAGATGTTCACTTGGGAGAGTGTTTGCTGTGTAAGTAAGGACATGGTTCAGATCTATGTAACACTTACATAAACATCTGGGCATGGAGGGACATGCTGTAACCCTAATAATGCAAGGTAGGGGCAGGAGGATTCTCAGACTTCCCGACCATCCAGTCTAGCAAGTGCAGAACTCCAGGTCCAGTGGGTGACCATGTTTATATATAAATAAGGTGAAGAATAATTGAGTACAACTGAGATTGACCTATGTCCTCTATATGCCAATCTGGACACCACACATATTCATGCTCACATAGCACACATTCCTGCAAACACACAGTTTGGAGCTGTTAAAATGCACAGTGCTTATAGAATGGAGGAAGAAATAGAGGGCAACAAATATAATGACCTTACATTGTTCTTAACTATTATTGGCTGAATCATGAAACCATTTTATAAAGGGCTACTATATTATTAATCTAACTCATGATTTTCCTAAAAGGAATGTCTGAGGATGAAAGCAATGTTTAACAATATTTTTTGACTAATAATCAAAGGCAAAATTGGTGTGGGACAATGGTCTGTATTCTGTCAATTGTATTTTAAATAAACACGGATTGGCCAGTAGCCAGACAGGAAGTATAGGCGGGACGAGACAGGAAGTAGAGGTGGGTCAATGAGAACAGGAGAATTCTGGGAAGAGGAAAGCTCTCTCTGCAGTCCTGACCCAGCCACAGAAGAAGTAAGATGTGACTGTCTTGCTGAATAAGGTACCGAGCCACGTGGCTAACACAGATAAGAATAATGGGCTAATATAAGTTATTTGAGTTAATAAGAAGCCTGAGCTAATGGGCCAATCAGTTTATAAGCAATGTAGACCTCTGTGTGATTTCTTTGGGACTTAACTACTGCGGGAACTGAGCAGGACAGAAACTCAGTCAACACAAAATGTGTATGAGCTTAATTAATTTTATCACCATATACTACATACGTAAAAACTGTTGAATCTCCAAAGGAACAAAACCAATCTTTTTGCAAGTTTACTGGTTAGGTATAAAATTCCAGTTAAAATAGAAACTTTCTGAAGCATAATTCAATAATAACCATGCTATATATACTGTAAGCATGAATCAGCATGCAGAGTGGTTTCATTGGGAAGAATAGTATTGTGGAAATTTATAAGCCCTGCAAGAAACTTTTGAAGAAAACTTTTTCCTATTAGTACTTTAGAAATTTCTTTTCAATTCATGTAATTCTCCCTTGAATTCTATGTTAATAGTACTGAGTAGACACTGATTGTTAATTCACCTGGAAAGACTTGCTTTTTTGTTGTTCTTTTTTGATTTTTTGAAGATGATGTGTTTTTACTTTAGTCCAATAAATGATTCTAAAAGAGATGATCCAATTTTGCTGATTCAGAGGCTAATACTAAGGAGAAATTACTTCTTTGTCCTCAGTTTAGCTAATTGGAGAAGTCAAAAGTATTAAAGCAATCAAAAGTACAGGAAAAACATTAAAATAATTTGTTACCTTTATATACATTTAGAATGTGCTGGCAATATGAACCAAGGTTTTAACTTTGACACTTAAGAAGTTGAAAACCAGAGAATGAAATTTCTGATTAAAATTTATCACCTGAATTAAGAGATGATGTAATTGTAAAATGGATATCACACTTTTAGAATATTTTGATGAGTTATAGGATGCAAAATGTCTCACTAATAATTTTTTACTGAAGTGATAACAATCTATCTAGAAGTGTCATATGTTGTTAAAATTAACATCTCTCATTTTTTCCTTATATAATGTGGCTTCTTAAAGGTGTAACATTTTAGAAGTAGTTTGTATAGATTTCTATAGATCGTGACTGTTTCAGAACTAGCCATTATGGACAAAATGTATTGTGTGAAAAAAATCCTAAGATTCCTGGGCCCTAGGAGCAGTGTCCTGTTTGGTTTTTGTTTTGGGAAAGATTAAAAACAAGAGCAAGAACTATGTTTCCATTTCTGTATTTTCAGTTTCTAGCAAGTATTTTTAGGAAATAGATAAATTTTAAATGAATGGGGTACATATTTTATATATAATCATTAAGAGATTTGAGAAGTATGTATAAATAAGTCTGTATATCTCCAATTCTTTTCCTTTTATTGATATAAAAATCTAGGAGAAACTTTTTGGCTGTGTTTTCCCTGAGTCCCAGTTTGTAGGAGCCCTGATTGGTCTCCCCACTGCTGAGAGAAGGAGCCACATTCTTTGCCTTTGTAGGTTTAGGGGCTATGTGCTCCATATGTGACAGGCACCCCTGGATAGAGGACACTGATTAGTGACTGCCAGTCACATGCCCTGACTGCACACTGCGCAGGGCAGCAAGGTGCTGCATGTTGAACAACACGAACAACCAGGGGCTTCGGGAGGAAGTTGTACATCCTATCAATGAAGGATGTGACAGGGTCATCTGGATAATTCTTAAGGGTGTCAGTGCTAAGCCAAGCAGAAGTGAGCCTGGTCTCATAAGGACACATATAGGTGACTGGAGTGCAAAGGTAATCTTCCAATGACCCCAGGAATCACAATTGCCATAATATTAACCTTTAATTTAAGATGATATACATCAAGCTAGGCAGTGGCGGCACACAGCTTTAATCTCAGCACTCAAGAAGCAGGGCCTGGCAGATCTCTAAGTTTAAGACCAGCCTGATCTACAGAGCAAGTTCCAGAATAGGCAAAGCTACACAGAGAAACCCTGTCTCTAAAAGCAAAACAAATCAAAACAAAAACAAAGCAAAGAGGATGATGTACAACAATCCCTTCCCATAAAAACATGTCCAGTTATGCATTTAAATTCCCCTGGTTATGATTAGAATGAATAAACTTCAGAAATTTCATCCTGCTCAAGGGAAACAATGGGGTCTCACCCGTCTACACTTCTATCTTGGAGGCAAGGACACAGGCATGCATAGGTTTACAACCTCAATGTTGTCATAATTAACGGACTAGATTGGAAGATTGAGCATTCTCCTCCGACATCACTGCCTTCTTATGCTCATCCTTTCCTTTTCAACTCAAACCTTTTCCTTTTCTGTTAGACACTGGAGAAAAAGGCAAAGACACACTACATGGGATCATAGTGTTCTCTCTGGACATTAGCACTGCTAAGAATCACTTGTACTGCACAGCACACTGTGGTTTACAAGATCAGCTGGACACTCAGCTTTCAGACTTCGAAACGGATTGTCGGTGAGGCTCTGGAGGAGAGGAGAGACAGACACGAGGGATAAATTTCTGGGGGGAGGTGCCTGTGAGGAGACCAGACTTACTTCTCAGCAGAGTGCATCACACTCCAAACCGCCAATTAGGAAACCATGACAGGTGTGAGCCGCGAGGAAGCAAATATGATCTGAACTGCAGGGGATGTGTGAACGGAGTCTTTGAGAAAGGGCTGCAGTGCTAGCTGTCAAGCAGGGAAAATCACGAGCTGCCGCTTCAGAAGGCAATATGAGTTCCAGAGTGCGGAAATAGCTCCTCAACGGTAGCGTGCACACTTAGTACACTCGGGCCCTGAGCTTATCCCCGGTGTACCTATGAAGGGAGAAAGGGAGGGGGGAAAGCAGGGAGGGAGGGTGGGACGAAAGCTGAAATAGAAATTACTCTCTGAAGTCATTAAAACACAGAGGGTATTTTAATTTAATTGTGTATTAGCTGTCAATTCTGAAAGGTGACGTGAGTTTAGTGATTAGCATCATCATAAGGATTCTTCTTTAAGAAATACAATTGCTTCCATATTAGTATAAAAGTAACAGAGTAGGAATGCTTAGAAGGTTAGTCTGTAGGATGTGACGTTATATATTTTAAAATGGCATTTATGTAGTATTCTTATTTCTGCACGTTGCTAAACATTTACAAGCAGCATTTTAGCGACAGAAGGCAACTAAGACTTGGTAATCTAGAACCAAATTTCCTGGCTAATCTTCACCTTTGGGCAAATGCAGTTCTCCAGGGGAGCCACAGTTGCTTGCCTGAGCTACAGACTTAGATACCCAGGATTCCATGGAATAACTGTGGGATGTAGTAGCTTATCATGTTCATAAAAAAGTATGTGGGAGGGGCTAGGAAGCCTTTTCAATTTAACAAAAGCTTACTTGTTTTAAGACTATGTGACTTGGGAAGAAAAGATCTGTTTTAAAGAAGAAAGGAAAAGAAAGGACTATTGGAATACGTTTTGGGAGAAAATCAGGATTTCTTTGGAAACATTTAGTTAATGTACATTAAATATGGGACTACCAATACGAATCCTGTATTTATTTACCCATTTTTGGTGCAAGCACCATTATTTCCCATATCTTACAGACGAAGAGCTGTAATTAAGACGAAACCGAGAAGTCACATCAGTCTGGGGGGTTGTGTGATTTTGGGGTACGGGAAATTTTTCTACAAAAGTCAGATAAGATTAATTTCCTGATTTAAGGACATCTAGAAATAGTTTGTTCTTCGGATAATATCTTGGATTCCATTGTTAGGCCTTCTTTTGAAATAGATGTATCAACTGTTATTAACAAACACATAGACAACTTACTCACTTTCTTTAATTTTTATTCATTCTTTTAGAATTTCATACAGAATGTTTTTATTTTCCTGCTTCCCTCCCCAGTTCTTCCCAGATTTTATAACCTGCCTACTAACCCAACCACAGGCTCTTTCTCTCTCTTAAACAAATAAACCAACAAAATTAAAAAAGAAAAAGAGAAAAAGTCTGTAATAACATGGAGTCTGAGGTGTTGGACAACTCCTCCTGAGCATGTGGGCTATCCTGGAGAGTGGCTGGCATACCCAGTGACGCTCAGATATTAAGATACTCGTACTATGATATTTTATTAATTGAAGTTTCTTCACTGAAGTCCTTAAACGTGAAGGTCAGAAACTTCAAAACTAATGCTACTTCAGGGCAACAATCTGGATGCTTATTATCAAATTAACTTATAAATATGTGGTTGAGAGTACTTAATTGCTAGACTTAAAGTGAATAACCACAGATTAGTTTGGTTTTGAAAATTTTGATCGCTATTTACTTATTTTGGTTTCAATTTTCTTTACTTTGAAATTATAATATGTTAAATTTTCTTGTGCTATGAACTAAACTCCTAACTCACTTTTCTCAAGCATAAACTTACATAGTTTTCCTGATGTTGGCATAAAATCAGAGACATTGGTTCAAAAATTTCACATTATGGTAACCATGGCCGGGTTCCATCCACAGCTTTGTGTTGAATAGGAATTGGTTCAGCAGTCTAAAAGACCGTTAGTAGACCTTCGCTGCACACAAATGGCAGCACTAGAGGGAACAATAGAGGAAGTCACTGTTTAGGAAATAAGAGGAGATGAGTGATCAGCTGGGGAGTGTGGAAGGCCTCAAAGTATTGCCTTCCTGCTATTCAAACACGGACCATGTTTTAGGGAAACTGTCCTGAGGAGACATTTCCTGTAATTCGGACTGAGCTCTACAGTCCATCTTCAAGAATAGCACGTAGGTACTGAGAACGACCTGAGAAAATTCCAGTAAGTCCTTCTCCAACATATTTAAAATCTCGGGAAATTCTTTCTAAATCCCACTGTGTCATCGAAGCAGGAAAGAAGGAAAGTTTGATTTATCATCAACTTCCTGAGTTCTCAGGACCTGCAGATGAAGAATGAAATATGAGTCCGGTTGAGAAGGTTGTGACAACCTCCAGGACCGCAGACTTAGCACCCGCTTTCTGCGCGTTGCCCCGTCTGCCCCCTTTCCACAAAGAGCTTTGAAAGGCTGCACAGAATAATATTATTTTACGACCTGTCGCACGTGAACTCACTGAAGAACTCAGAAGATGATTCTGAAAACACTTTGCACTCCACGCGTGAGAGTCAGTTGGTGTTTCTGAGGATGGGACAGTAAATCAGCCTGACGCAGGAGATGTGAATGGATTATGTTCACTTGGTATTCTTTGATCTTCTCAGAATGATTTATCATTGCTTTGTGTTCTGGTGTGGGGATGGAGACAGGACATGGAATGGGAATGAGGTATTAAAAATCTCATTCAGGACCAACTTCACTGAATCAACCATGTGTGATATAATACAACTTTATATAGCTGTGAATTCTTCTTACTGATTGACTGCAATAGTGTCCTCACATATATTCCCGACAAAACCGGCAGGGAAGAGGAGACATTTTTAGCTGTTTCTCTAACCAACTCATTTGTATTTATCAATAAGGGAAAAGAAAAAAAAATCTACGACTTTGAATTCCTTCATTTCAGGATCAAACTGTATGATCTTTCCTTAAATAAATATTTTTTCATACTTCCTTTTAGTATTTTCTTAGGAATATATCTTTTTAGGTATTTTAAACAGAAATTTGAAGCTGACAACCTGGGACGTCTGTCCTAACCCAGCTGTGGGCTGTGTCTGTGTTCTTATTCACTTCCTCTGGATGTCTATCTGAACCCCAACAGGGTGTGGAGTCTGTGTTCTGTTTACACAGTTTCAGTGTTTGGGGGCGTCTGTGCCACCCCAGCAGTGTGTGGAGTCTGTCTTCTGCTTACACAGTTGCACTGGCTCTCCTCAGCTCAGATCCACAGTTAAGTATGTAAATTTCCTTAAATCATGAAAAAATCAGGTTGTCTTGCTCCCTTGCTGTAGCTGTGGCCTGTGAATATCAAATCCCGAAGCTTCCTCCCTGGTGTGCAAGCGAGCTGTGCAGGTGTTTATTGAGTTGTCACTGTACACTAAATTCCCTGGTTTCACTAAGTGAAGCAACACTTCCAAGTTGTAAATCTAAAGCTAAGCCTCAGCAAAAGAAAGAATAAAAATCACAATCCTTAAAGATCAAGAAAACTAAGTACCAGCAGCCAAGTTCGAACTTAGAACCCAAACACAATTAAGAACTGCTGGCAGGATATGCTGGAAAGGAAGGACCCTGGTTCTCCACTCAAGTGTGGGCATGGGGACAAAGACCAAAGAGGAGAAAGTTTTATGTCCAAATCTGCAAAGTCCCCGCAAAAGCCAACAAGGAAACTGAGTCCTGTGTAAAAGCAAAGAACCTTTATTTTAATCAACTTGGCAAACTCGGTCTCTCTGCCTGTCCAACGTATTGGAATAACCGAAGAGCCCCAAGCTCAATTAGAATTGGGTTTTTATAGTAGTAAAGGTGTGGGAGAGGGGTTTCTGAGGTTCAGGATCCCTGATTGGCTGACATTTATTTGTCTAGGGGTGTCCTGGTGAATGTGCGCTGGCAGGTGATCCTATCTACAGCAGTTGGAATGTTAGGCATTTCCTTTGAATGGTCTGTTCTTGGGCAGTGGTTGGGCCCTGCTGAGACTCAGGCCTCTTTTTATATTTATTGAGGGCAGAGTTCTACTCTGGCAGGTGACAATGGTTGGAAGTAAAGAACTTCCTTTGGGTGACCTGCCTATACTTAGCTTATCATGGCTGACCCCTACATTTTTTGCATTGTGCTTGGTTGTGTTTTCTGTATACGCAACCGTGAAAAAAAATATTTGATCCCAAAATTAAGAGAAAGGACACAAAGCATAGATTGCCTGACCAAGAACCACCTTGACTTTTTTCTCCTTGCTGTTTGTAACCAGCGCTGTTGTGCACTGTGGGCTGCTCAATGGGGGCAGTGGGCATGCTTCACGACACATCGGTGGCCCTAGCCAAGCGTTCTTGAGGCAACATTTTCCTCCATCCTACAAATTCGATTCCAGGATGTGTTGGCTAACCTCCATTGTCAGCTTGACTGGATTTAAACTCACCATGGAAATGTACCTATAGGTGTGCCCATGACAGTGCTTTCAGAAAGGCCTAACTGAAGAAGGAGGACCACACTCAGTGTGGGGAGGACCATTGATGGGTTGGAATCCTTAACTGAAGATAAAGGAGAAACTGAGCTGAGAACCAGTGTTTATCGCTTTTTGTTTTCTGTCTGCAGACAGTGGTGACTATGTGCTCCACAACGCTGTCACCATGTCTCTCTCCCTCGGTGGGATGGACCCTCACACTGTGAGCCAAAAAGTCCCTTCTGCCCTAAGTCACTGGCTTAGTTAGGGTTTTATTGCTGTGGAGAGACACCATAACCACAGCAACTCTTAAAAAGAAAAACTTTTGATTGGAGTTGACTTACAGTGTAGAGGTTTAGTCAACTATTGTCATGGCATGGAGCATGGTGGCATGTAGGCAGACATGGTGCTAGGGAGGACCTGAGAGTTCTACATCTGGATTGGCAGGCAGCAGAAAGAGAGAGTGACACAGGGCCTGACTTGGGCTCCTGAAACCCTAAAGCCCAGCCCCAGTGATGTACTTCCTCCAACAAGGCCGCATCTACTCCAACAAGGCCACACCTCCCATTAACTACACTCCCTATGAGCCTATGGGGGGCCATTTTCATGCAAGCCTCCACACGCACTTTAGTGAGGTATTTTCTCACAGAAGCAAGCAAAGTAACGAATGCATGGGTGAGCTGAATGACGTTCTGCCTTTGGGAAAAATCCTCTTTGCTGTTCCTATTGACGGTCACAGGAGAGGCAGGAGGCTGCGGAGCAGTCACAGTGCGGTTTTGATTCATCCTCTCAGGCCCGGGCAACCAGCCTCCAGTCAGTGTGGATTGTCAGTTGTGATCTATCAGTAAAGATTTTGGGGCCTTTAAAGGTTTATACCTAGGAATTAGCTGTGATTTAGATCAGCCTATCTCTGCATATGACTTGTGTGATTCAGATCAGACTGTTTCTACACATGACCTGTGTGCATATGACTTGTGTGATTCAGATCAGACTACTACATATGATCTGTGTGACTCAGATCGGCCTGTCTGTATATATGACTTGTGTGACTCAGATCAGACTGCCTCTACATATAACTTGTGTGACTTAGATTGACCTGTCTCTACATATGACTTGTGTGACTCAAGTCAGCCTGCTTCTACATATGACCTATATGACTTAGATTGGCCTGTCTGTACATATCACTTGTGTGATTCAGACCGGACTGCTTCTACATATGAATTCCTCTTTCTCTCTTGAACATTCAATATCTTTCTTTTGTCTACAATTTTAGTGTTTTAACTATAATGAAGAACATTTTTTTCTGGTCCTGCCTGTTTGGAGTTTTGTGAGTCTTTTGCACTTGGATATATATTCCTTTCAGTAGATTTGGAGAATTGTATAACAGGAATATTGGTATGTCTTTGAACATGATAGAACTTTTCTCTGCTCCTGATGAACTTGGCTTAGGAAGTAGGATCCTAGAAACTCAGTAGTCACCAAAAGTCACCTGAACTCTGTGGTTTTCTGATTGTCTTGTGAATTCAAAGAGTAAGCTTCATGGACCACAGAATGTGAATTTTAGATGGAATTTTATTATAGGTTTGTAGGTGAAAGCTTAAAGGAGGGAGGGTTTGAGGGTAAAAGGGATTGATGATTGATGAAGGGACAGAGGGGGGAGAGAGAGACAGAGATATAAAGAGAGATGAGAAGGGAGAGAGAGACAGAGACAGAGATACACACAGAGAGAGAATGATAGAGAGATTTGCAAAGGTCTCAGGGTATTGGTGAAATACTTATGACAGAAACCAGGATGAGGAGTGGGAGAAGGGTATGCTGGATAAGCAATATGGTGCACAGATGGGGCCCCTTCTCATTTTATCCACATATCTTATACAGTTTTTATGCACAAGTGCTCATTTAGGAGATAACAAAGAACCAGGAACCAGAACTTTCTTCTGGAATTCCTGGTTCCCAGAAATGCTATCCTCAGAATAGTAGCTTTGGGGTTTCTGCCATGCCAGGAGAGTTTTGACCTCTTGTTCTCATTATTTTTTATTGAAAATATTACCTGTGCTTTTGACCTGGAGTTCTCTTTCTATGTTCATGATTTGTGGGTTTGTTCTTTTCATGGTGTCCTGAAGTTGGTGTATATTTCATTTTTCTGTGTTTTGAAATTTGTCATTTTCTTTAATTGAGTAACTCAGTCCCTCTGCCATGGCTTCAATCTCTGATATACTGTCTTCATGTTCCATTTTGCTGGTGAGGCTTAAACTGTAAAAAAAATTATAAGGTTTATTGAGTTTTTCATTTTTTGCTTCTTTCACTTTGAATTTTCTTTAACATTCCTTTCTCTCTGTTGGATTCAATTTTTATATTTTCATTGTCCTCTACATTTCATTTAGTCACTTGCTATTGTTTTTATGGACTTCAATTATTTTGTTCTTGTCCAGTTTAAGCTCATCCAAGTGTTTATTCCATCATTATATGCTTTGAACTCATTAAATATGTTTGCTATTGTCCTTTTGAATTCTGTATCCTTGATTTAATTTACATTGCTCTCTTTAGCAGACAATGCCGTGAACTGGTGATTTGGGAAGAGGTCATATTGTTTTGGTTTAACTTCTTGTTTGTTTTTGAAATAGTTCACAGGCAACTGGATTTAGGCTGCTGATTTTTTTTTTGATTGTTGTCCTCCTTTGTCTCTATGTTTCTGTGATGAAACACTGACCAAAACTAACTTGGGAGAAAAGAGGATTTATTTCAGCTGACAGCTCATGGCAGAGGGAAGCCAAGGAAGCGATCCATGTAGGAACTTGAATCAGAGATTGTAAGGAACGCTGCTGACAGGCTTTCTACCCATGGGTGGCTCAGCTACTTCTGTTATACAATAGGCCTACCTGTCCAGTCTTGACTTCACATACAGCGGGCTGAACCTGCCTGAATCCATCAGTAATCAAGACCCCCACCCTGCCTTAGACATGGCCATAGGCCAGTCTGATGGGGGTAGTTTCTTACTTGATATTCTTATTATTCCCATGTTTTAAGTTGACAACAATGATTAGTCATCACAGGGTTTTTTTTGGCATGAGTTGTTTATTTTTTCCTTTTTAGCCCACCAAGGCAGAATTCAAGGTGAGATGTTGAATTGGGTATCCTAGGGGTGGGACGAAGTCCAGGACGGTGAGCAGGTGCTAGGGTGGCATCTCCTGCTAGATCCAGTCTAATCTAGGCCTATAAAACCCACCATGCTCAGTGGTTGTGCTCTATGGGTGCATCCAGAGGGATGCCAAGGAGCGATGCAGCATAGTGATGGAGACCTGGAGGGTGGGCTGGAATTACAGGGGGTGGCATCAGAGGAGCTATGTGGAGTGGAATAAAAAAATTATGTGGGGTTGTATAAAGACTTAACAAGGGTGAGAAAACACACTGTACCCAGAGGGACTGTATGGAGTGGTGTGGGACAGAACAGGAACCAGGTGGAATGGAGCAAGGTCTCTGAGCTTTGTTTTCTAAGGTGAGTGTTGGCTGTGCAGTGATTTATCCTTTATGTGCAGTAGTTTCTGGGTTCTAGTTGTCAGAACACTTGATATCTTCCGTTTCACTGAGAAGGTGAGTTGTTCTGAGGTAGGATAGAAATGCAGAGACAAGAGATGGGAAAAGAGTCCATCATCCAGGAATCTGGTTGGAACCTCTTGCCCACAGAGAAACACAAATTCCAGCACAAGCAACAAATCCTGAAGACATTTCTCCCTTCACAACTATAAACCTGTAATATGCTAAGAATCTCACACAAGAAAAAGTACCCATTTACTCAGAAAGTGCATGGGCTAAGCCCCTTGTGAGCCCTTATAACTTCTGGATTTATCTTCATGTTGGTAACTAAAAAGAAAGAAAGATCTGGGGCCAGATTGTCTTTTAATTCTTCTTTGTATCTAAAGTTTAAAGACAGCTTTTGATTCCAGGGAGCAAACAGCCAGAATGCTACAATCTACGAAGGTGAGCGAGAGCCCTGGGGGAAATGGATTAACTTGTAGTGCCTTTTCCAGCATTCTGGTTGTCGCTAGCTTGTTCTCCCCCACTCTGTGGCCCCAGCATATAGATGACAGTGGCTGATGATGTCATCTAGAAGTGACAGCAATTTCCTGTTCCTGTTGAGTTTCTGAATGTGCCCAAGGAATTGACCTCCCTTGCATCTTTATAGCATCATCCCAATGCAGGGGAGTTCTGCCTTGTTTTCTTCTTGAACTATGACCCTAACTGAGCATGCTCAGAAGTATGTATATTAAATTCATTGTGCATAAGAATAGCTCCCACATGGACATATCAGGGGGCTTCCCTAATAAATTCTTTACCATATATTTGAGGAAAATATGGCTTTGGAAATTTCAAAGACAGTTCCCTTTTTCTCCTTGCCTGTTGAAGGTAATAAATAATTCTCTACTATTTTATGTCTTGGCTGTGTTTATTTTCACTTTACACTCATCAGGAAATGAGTCCTTTGTGGAGTCTATTCAGTTCTACTATCAAATTATAATTCTATCCAAGAAATTTCTTGGGACACCCTATAATCTCACTTATTCAAAGAAAAGAAACAAAAAGAAAACAAAAGGTTTCTTAGTAATATTTTGAGTGAGTCATAGCTTGAGAGTCACTGAAATGACGTAGAAAGATAATGATGAGACAATTAATTACAACTTTTTCTTTAGGTGCTCATACCCATGCGTGGGTATGTCTTGATTGCCCCTACTATGCCTTGGGAAGCACATGCCCATGTTTGGGTTTGTCTTTTCTTTGTTTGCTTTCAATTGAGAAACACATACCTACACTATTAAAGCATCTTCAATAGAACTCCAACTCTGTTTCAAACTGGTTAAGCCTGAAATTCTTTTCTTCACTGAAAATATAAATACAGATTTGGAATGAGTTGGGGCTACAGAGATGGCTCAGCAGTTAAGAGCACTGTCTGCTCTTCCAAAGGTCCTAAGTTCAATTCCCAGCAGCCACATGGTGACTCACAACCATCTATAATGAGATCTGCTGCCTCTTGAGGAAGAGACCTGGTCAGTAATCCTCATCAACTTAGATCATGAAACCCAATGAGGACAAGTTCAACAGAACCAGCATGTCAATGCATGCTTCAACATTGCCAGGGCTTAAATTTTTTTCATTCATTTTGGGTTCTTAAAAGATTAAGGGAACTCCTTTGTCTACTGAAGATGGCAGTGTATAACTCTGTCTCTGTCCCAATGTGGCAGATATTTCCACCATCATGTGTGTCTTACTTTCTAGTTGACAGAGTACATGTCTTACCATAGAGTTCATTGTTAGCTGCTTCTCATCCCATCTGATTGACATCTTACTGATGTAACGGAGCAAGGCAACTGTGTTTGATAGTTTTACGTCAACTCAAAACAAGCTGCAGTTATCTGAAAGGAGGAAACCTCAATTGAGAAAACACCTCCATAGTATCTTATTGTAGGGCATTTTCTTAATTGGTGATTACTGGGGGAGGGACCAGTCCATTGTGGGCGATGTCATCCCGGGCTGGTGGTCGTGGGTTCTATAAGAAAGCAGGCTGAGCAAGTCATGAGGCGCAAGCCAGTAAACAGCACCCTCCATGGCCTCTGCATCAGCTCCTTCAGGATTCTGCCTTGTTTGAAATAAGTGTGAATATGTAAGAAACTATAAATTGATCTTTGTTTCTGTACTTAAAATTTCCTATAGGTCAGTGTAATTTCATGAAAACAAAAAGTATTTTGACTGGAGTCTATTGAATTCAATCAGAATTGGATTAGTCATAGCATCTTTGAAACCCACAAAACTGAACTTTTTCATGGGCCCCACATTTTAGGGGCCAGTAGTCTCCTACTCCAGAAGATGGGGAGTCTTCATGGCTTAAGAATTGTAGTCCCATGGATTTCATCATCTTCCATCCACCCAGACTATACTCTAGCCTTGGAATTTGGGAGAATATCTCCTCAAAAAGCCCAGAGTGTACTTCCTGATCTTCTATTAACTCTTGCTCCTCAAGTTTGTGTTACCTTTGTCTATTAAGTATTTCATTTTGTAAAGAGATGTTCTAGTTAGGAGATACTTAAGTATTAGCATGGTACAACTTCTTATTTAGAGCATAACATGATCATTGTATTGCCTTCTTGGAGTGGTAACTACTTTTGCCAGATACCCATGACAACTAATTGGGACAAAACCTATATAGAGATAGCATGTAGTGGCTATAATGATGTTAAGGCTTCCAAGGAGAAAGATAGAGGAAGCATCACATGACATTACCAGGGATTCCAGCCATTACCCACTTCCTCAATGCAAGTGATCTTAGCAGGTGTACACAGAGTACATAGGAAGTGGAAGATTAATTGAAAATTGGCCTCCATGACCTAGCTTCCATGAGGTTTTTATTCATATAAGGACAAGACTTTGGGGTGATTTAGCTGTTTCATAATGTCCCAAACCTCAGTACACAACCCATCACTCATGCTCTGTAAGTCCAGTGAGCTCACTGGTCCACCAAATTGGACTTTGGTCAAATCATTACTTTGATAAGTTGTCATTGCCTTATCTGGGGCAAACAGATGTTTGTTCATGACCCCCCAGGAAAAGTTAATGAAGCAAGGAGGTGTTTTATGGTCAATTAGGAGATAAAATCCATTTGTAAACTCATTGCATCATTTGGGTCTCTGAAGATTCCCTTCTCTGTGCTTAGGGGCAGAGTAGCATTCCAGACTTCTATATATTGCTGAGTCCAGGGGTCTGAACACTCTTCTCTTGTTTTCCCAAAGAAATCAAATTCCTGTTCTGACCTTCTTCCCATAATATAATAATAGACAACATCAGAGCCAATGTATGTAGATTGATACAGATAATCTGAAAATAAATTATGTGCAATTCTTGTGATATTACTTCATTCCAATTGTTTAGAGATTTAAATATCAAGTTTCATAATGATATGAATTTTATGGGAATTTTTAAACATGGAAGACTCCTATTTGCATTGCTTTGAATAGTTCCCTTGCAGAGGCACGCACAAGAACATTAATAAATATACTTAAATGTTTATGATGATAATGCTGATGGAGGAAGACACGCTCCAGGACTCTTTGCAACATTTCCAAAAGGTGTAATTATAGCAGACAAAAAGCTCTATTTGAAATACTCTGATGTATTCGCTGTAACTTGCAACAAAACTATGTAATTATTCTCATAGCTCTTTAAATATAAGGATTTGTTCCCTTGAAGCCTGAAAGCCCATCTGCACTCAAGTCTTATTTCCCTGATGCTAAATGCCATAGCACTAGATATTGGCATCATTTAAACTCCAGAAGCTATATTGAAATTATTCCAGTTTCCTTTAGCTACAAACTTAATACCACAGTTTATATTCCCGGGTCTCCCAGGCTGATTTCCTCCCAATTCTCACAGGTACATGACACAAGCTCACTTTGTTTGCTTTCTGGGATTTGTCTCCAATTAGTCTCACTTCCTAAAATGTCACTTCTGAAAAGACCTGGAGACCATTGGGTGAGACCTGTAATTGGAAGATAAGCAACACCTAAATATGATGTGACAGCCATACTTTATTCAGTTTCTTCATGTCAGAACAATTTTTACTTTTGGCCAAAAAACCCAAACCAAATTAAACCAAGTAACTCCCCAAAACCTTCTGTTATCAGTGTCCACAGCCACAGAGAGTCAGGTGGTCCTTAATGACATGTTTTACTGGAGAAGGCAGAAGACTGTAATGAGCCAATGTATTTATCAACTGCATGGGTGAGGACATAAGGTAGCCAGATTAGAGCAGGGTGGAGAAATCTCTTTCAAGAGCTTTAAACCTCAATAACACTCTTACCTTTAGGGTTTGTGGGAGACTCTGGTCTTCTAAGTTTAACAAAGCATTTCAAAAGTTTTACCCAATCTTCTCAAATATGTTAGGTCATTTGGAGAGATGGAGCACATATCTACCAAGGGTGCTAAAATTAGTCTGTGATAATCCTGTCTCTCAATTTGCCGCATTCCTTCTTTCCAGAATGCTGGGGTTCTAACCAGCCATTTCGCAGAATCTTCAACACAGTTGTAGCCTCCACAGATAACCTGAGTTCACATCCAATGATTAAGTATTTCAGTATGGGATTTTTCAAATGATCTCTGAATCTTCAGCCTATTGTCTTGAGGATGATTTATCAGCCAGTTTGAATGAAGGCTATTAATAACAATATGGCTGTATGGTGGTTCTGGTGTGTGGCTTAATTACTTTCCTATTGCTATGATAAAACAACATAGTCAAGACAAGTTACAAAAGAAAGCATTTAATTTGGGGCTTAGAGGTTCAAGGTTAGAGTCCAATGATGGCAGTGCAAAGTCATGGCAGCAGAAACAGCTAGAAGTTTCCGTCTTCATCTGCAAGTTGCAGGCATCAACTTTTGGAACTTCAAAGCTCTCCCCTAGCAATAGACTTTTTCACAGCCACAATTCCTAATTTCCATCTGGTGACCAATGATTCAAACATATCACCCCATGGGGGGCATTCTCACAAAAACCACTACTATGTGTTATTGAGGAAATGTAAGTTAGAATGATCATAAATCTCTGCTTTTAGTTTTCTTTATTATCTATCATCTATCTATCTATCTATCTATCTATCTATCTATCTATCTATCTACCTACCTACCTACCTATCTATCTATCTATCAATCATCTATCTATTTATCTATCTATCATCTATCAATCTGTCTCATTATCTTCTTCACCATCATCATTTGTTATAACAAAAAAGAGGTAGATTCACTGAGAAGGAAGCTGAGACCATTTACCCTTTAAAATCAACTTTATTAGGAGAAAGGACTTCTTGATGATGATGTGTAGGGGTCAGTGAGGAAGTGGTTGGAGCATGAGGTGAGAGAGAATTAAGAAGGATATATGAAGAGGGATAGTGTATCATACTTGTGGCAGCATGACAAGTGAGCACTGACAGGGAGGGAGGATGGAAGATGCCTTTAATTAGGCTGCTGGTAATTGCAGAAGGATTGATATGAGTCTGTAGGAAGATGAGAGCGATGGAAATGATTTCTGTCCATAGAGATGTAAATCGAAGATGATGAAACACACCTGAGAGTGTTGTCAGATTCTTTCAGTGGTGTGTTCTTCTGTAAATACACTTTAGCATTCCTTCTGGATTATACATGTGTGTGGCCTGAATTCTCTTTTAAAGCATTGCATTTTTTTGTTCCCTTAAACAATAATATAATGGAAGCTATTTTAAAAGGACATTTGTCATGCAGTTTTTATTTGTAGAAGAATCATGGTTTTGTTGCTTTTAGAAAATATTTTTTTTTTGCATTCTTTTATTCAGGACTTCAGCCTGGTTCCCTAAAACTCATCGCCTCTAAACATTGCTGTGTGAAGCTCCGTCTCAGCAGGGCCACCCATTTTTCTTGGTCTCAGCCACTTCTGTGGACTCAAAGCAAGTTTGCAAAAGAGTTGCTGCTGGAGTAGAGCTGGTGTCGGGAGAGGCTTTACTACTTCAACGTGAGTTCTCAGGACTCTTTCTTCTGAGCAGTTTTTAATGGATACCTGTGGGTCTCTGATTATTTGTGCTTCAAGATCAGGTTAGTAGTAACCCCGAAGGAAGGGATCTTATGAGTATCTTTAATTATTGATCAACTTTTATTTTATTAGAGCATTGAATGAGTTATGGAATTGGGGAACTCATTCATAGATTTGGCACTGGAAAGGAATTTGAAATAATAACAATAGAATCTATGCTAGACTTATTTATAATGCTGAATAAAAATAGTAAGTCATTATTTAGGTGTGGCTTGATATGTTTCAGTTTTAATTGTCTTTGATATCTCTGTAGCAAACTTCTCTGAAATTTAGATTATCATATTTGTAGCTCTAGTTCCCATATAGGTATTGGTATGTATATGTATATGTCTGTCTGTCTGTCTATCTATTTATCTATCTATGTATCTATCTATTTGCACTACTAGTTAAATGGTTCGTGTTCCTCTGTCTCCACTTAATTCATATACTCTTGGTTTTGCAGAGTCAAAAAATATAGCCCTTTCCTGGTAAGTGCTAGTAATATTATTGAAACGTTTTATGTGAACAAAATTTAATAAATAATTTATAATAAATAAATAATTTAATAAATAGTATGATTAAATATATTGTAAGATATTATTTAACCAATATCTTAAATATAATTAATTTCATGAGAATACACCTATATACACATAGGTATATTTCAAAAATATTCTTCCTAAGCTCATAATACAGATGGGTCTCATCACTATGTTTCATACATGTATGCAATATCTGCACACATGATGAGACTTTCACAATATGATCTAATTTCTTACAAGTCTTGCGATGGAAGAACACAAAGGAGAGTATGCAAGTGTGACTGGGACAGTTGTTCTAGGAGTGTGCAAGCATGACTAGGACAGTTGTTCTAAGAGTGTGTAAGCATGATGGGGACAGTTGTTCTAAGGGTGTACAAACGTGACTGGGAGGTTGTTCTAAGGGTATACAAGCGTGACTGGAACGGTTGTTCTAAGGGTGTGCAAATGTGACTGGGACGGTTGTTCTAAGAGTGTGCAAGCGTGACTGGGACAGTTGTTCTAAGAGTGTGCAAGTGTGACTGGGACAGTTGTTCTAAGAGTGTGCAAGCGTGACTGGGACAGTTGTTCTAAGAGTGTGCAAGCGTGACTGGGACAGTTGTTCTAAGAGTGTGCAAGCGTGACTGGGACAGTTGTTCTAAGAGTGTGCAAGCGTGACTGGGACAGTTGTTCTAAGAGTGTGCAAGCGTGACTGGGACAGTTGTTCTAAGAGTGTGTCCTATTCACCTCTTGTCTCCCCGGCTGCTCAGCCAGAGCTGAGTATTATTAGCTCTTTGCCAATATTCTTCTGGTGGGTTTTCAGAAAGGATCTTGTTTTAATGATATTAAATGAAATTGGTCTTTTGGCTCTTCTCCTTCTTTCCTCCTTTCATATGGATATGTTATGTCCTTTTGTTATTGATATGTGGGAAACCATACGGCAATCTCAGACCAAGATGACAGAGCGGGTAGGATCAAGGTGCTTCAGCCTCTCATGACTTTCTTCAGCAGGTGTGTGTTTTACACAACTAACTGTGAATGTCATTACGTGTTAAGATAATAAGAGTTGCCTTTGTCCAGACCCTCATCTTCTGGATTTTTATTATATATAGTTAACTGAAATGTTTGTAAATAAGGTTCCATACATATACTTACATATGTAACCTAATGAGTCCATTGCGTGTTGCTCCTTGTATATGCATGTGTTTAGGGCTGACCACTTTGGTTTGTATAACCTATGGGAACTTGATTCTGTGGACAACCAATTTCTCTTGTGTTACAGCCAAGGGGTGATCATGAACTTGAGGGGGGAGGTGCTAGAGGAGGTGGAAGTGGGAGAGGGAGAGAGTGGGGATAATATAATATAGTATTCACATATGAAATCTTCAAAAATGCACACTTTAAAATTAGAGCTTGTATTTGGGACACATTCATACATGTACAGAGTTTGAAACATAAATAAGGACACATTTTCTCTCCCTGCTCTTGATCTCCCCACAATACTACTGCATTAAATGTATTATTTCACTCTATTTTATGCTCAGAAATTTTGTCAAAATATTTTGCTTTTGGATAATCAATTCTTTCTTTTATTGTTGTGCCAATCAGTTGATTTCATGAGTCCAAGAGGCAAATGCATTACTCGTATTTGGGAAATGAAAAGTGATTTAGATTTTTCAGCAGAGTTTACAATCTCATTTATTTATATAGTAGTCTCTCTGCCCACCTTAATAATAGAGGGATTCTTTCTGGCCAACAGTGATGTTTTGTTGTTATATAGAAGGATATACTTATGTTGTGATTATTGAGTGCTTATCGAACAATGAATTGAAAAATATATGTGATTGAGATTTGAAAGCAGTCAGTGGTTTACAGGAGACTGACCTTAGCATACTGCAGAATTAAAGCAGCTGAGGTTTAAGGGTAAAGAGGAATGACAAAGGAATAATCCTCTAAATGTTTCATTTCTGTAAAGCCTGTGTGTGGAGAAATGAAAAACAACATGACGGTTATAAGAATGCTTTTGATGTCCTTGACAATTGGTCAAAGAACAGAGAATAATATGTTGAACAAACACTGCTCTTGTTTTTTGTTTTGTCAGTGTGTTAGAGGCAGTATAATGGTAATTTCAATGTTTTTAAATAAATTAATTCATTAGCACAATCTATCATACAGAGTTAGAATTTGAAAGAAAATTTCTAGCCCTTACATCAACAAACATTGTCTCAGATCTTAGATCTTTTTAGTTATACACACTCACACTCACACACACACACACACACACACACACACACACACACACACACACACACAGACATACTATAGTTTTAATCAAATGCAGTCAAGAGAGTGCATAGGCAAAAGATCCATTTGAAATGCACATGGACCCAAAACTTAGGTTTTCTCTCCATATGAGGTCACTGAGTCTTCCAGAATCTCACATGGTACAAACTTAAAATTATGATTAATGTATGGGATGAAGTTGTACATTATTCCCCAAATGAGGAAGACTTTGTCAGGTATTAGGAAATGGAAAGAATGCCCATGCTCACGGATCAGCAGGGCTAATATAGTGAAAATAACCGTTCTACGAAGCCAATCTACAGATTCAGCACAAAATGGCAATACAATTCTCCACAGAAATTGAAATAACAATTTTCAGTTTTGTGTGAAAACACACACACACACACAAAACCCAGGATAATTCTGAATAGTAAAAGAATTGCTGATACAAGTGGTATCCTCACTTGTGATCTCAAATTGCACTACAGAGCAATAGTAAAAAAACAAAAAATAGCATGATACTGTGAAGATCTTTTCCCATTCTGTAGGCTGCCATTTGCCCTATTGACAGTATCCTTTGCTTTACAGAAGCTTTTCAGTTTCATGAGGTCCATTTTATTAACTGTCAATCTTAGTGTCTGCTCTACTGGGGTTCTATTCAGGAAGTTGTCTCCTGTGCCAATGCCTTCAAGGCTATTTGTCATTTTCTCTTCTATTAGGTTCAATGTATCTGGATTTATGTTATCTTTGATCCATGTGACTTAAGTATTCTTTAGGGTGATAGATATGAATCCATTTGCATTCTTCTACACGCTTACATTACCATCTCCACAACTGACAGAGGACTGATTTTCAACATTCATAAAGAACTCAAGAAATTAGACATCAAATAATAAAATAGTCCAATAAAAATAGGGTACAGATCTTAACAGAGAATTCTCAATAGAAGAATCTCAAGTGGCTGAGAAACACTTAAATGTTCAACATCCTTAACAGTCAGGGAAATGAAAATCAAAACAACTCTGAGATTCTACCTTCCTCCTTTGGCTCAGATCAAAAACACAAGTGAAAGCTCATGCTGGAGAGGATGTGGAGCAAAGGGAACACTCCTCCATTGCTGGTGGGAGCTCAAAGGTGGGAGCTCAAATTTGTACAGTGACTTTGGAAATTAATATGGTGTTTTCTCGGAAAATTGGGAATTTATCTACCTCAATATGCTATTCCACTCCTAGGCATATATCCAAAGGATGCTCAATTGTACCACAAGTATACTTGCTCAACTATGTTCACAGAAGCTTTATTTATAATGGCCAGAACCTAGGAATAACCTAGATGTCCCTAAGCTGATGAATGAATAAAGAAAATGTAGTATATTTATACAATGGAGTATTACTCAGCTGTTAGAAACAATGGCATCATGAAATTTGCAGCCAAATGGATGGAACTAGGAAAAAAAAATCATTCCAAGTGAGGTAACCAAGATCCAGAAAGACAAACATGGTATGTCCTCATTTATAAGTGAATATTAGCTGTAAAGTAAAGGATAACCATGTTGCAACCATAGATCCAGACAGGCTAGGTAACAAGGAGGGCTCAATGGGGACACTCAGATCTCCCTGGGAAGGGGAGAGAGAAGACATTTCATAGGTGGACTAGGAGCAGGTGGGGACGTGGTGGAGGAGAGAGTACTGAAGAGTCGACTGGAAAGGGGGTCATTTTAGGATCAAGTATAAACCTGGTGCAAGGGAAATTCACAAGAATCTACAAGGACAACCCCAGCAAAGTTTCCTAGAAATGGGGGGATATGCAGCCTGAACTGGCCACCTCCTGTAACATGGTAGGAATACCAGTAGAGGGGTTGGGACACCAATGCAATCATATAACCTTTGATCTACAGTCTATCCTGGGATGGACTGGGATTGATGCCTAGCCCAAGAGTCATCAGAGAGGCTTCATCCAGCAGTTGGTGGAAATAGATGCAGAGACCCACAACAAAACATCTGGCTGAGTTAAGGGAATACTACAGAAGAGAGGGAGAAAGGATTGTAGGAGCCAGAGGGGACAAGGCCATCATAAGAAAACCCACAGAATCAGCTAATCTGTGCTCATAGGAGTTCAAAGAGACTAAACCAGCTACCACGGAGCCTGCATGGGACTGACCTCAGCCCTCTATATATATGTGACAGTGGTGTAGCTTGTTCTCCATGTGGTACTCATAACAGTGGGGCTTGAACTCACAGAGATCTGCCTGACTCTGCCTCCTGTGTGCTGAGATTAAAGGCGTGTGCCACCACATGTAAAGTATATCCTCTTCTTGTTTAATGAAAGATAACAAGGAGAGTATCTGGATGGGAGCAGAGGAATTGGGGAAGGAGAAACTATAATCAGGATATATTGTAGATTGAAAACAATCTATTTTGAATTAAAAAAGTCTTTACCAGCTACACTTCCAATAGAGGGTTACTATCTAAAATATGTGAAGAACAACAACAACAAAAAAACCCCTGGACATAAGGAAAACAAACAATCCAATTAAAAATTCATCACAGAAATAAACAGACAGTTTGCAAAAGATTATATACAAATGGATGAGAAACACATAGAAATGTTCAACATCCTTAGTCAATAGAGACATGCAAATCAAAACTACTTTGAGATTTCATCTTATACTATTTGGAACAGCCAACAGCAGTAAAATAAATGGCAGTTCATGCTGGTGAGGGTGTTAGGAAAGGGAAGCACTCACCCATTGCTGGTAGTATGGCAAGCTTGTATGGCCACTAGAGAAAGCAGTGGGTACTCCTCAGGTATTTGGGAATAGATCTGCCTCAAGATCCAGCTATACTCTTGGGTGTATACCCAAAGGACTTTATTTCCTACTACAGAGACATTTGCTCAAACATGTTCATTATATTTATAATGTTCATTATATATATTCATTATATTAAGCTTTATTCATAATAGCTAGAAACTGGAAACAGGCTAGATGTCTGTCAACTGATGAAGTGATAAAGAAAATGTGACACAATTATACAATATATTATTATTATCTAGCTGTTACATTAAATTTGCAGGTAAATGGATGGAGCTTGACAAAATCATCTCTAGTGAAATAGCAGAGAATCATCCAAAACAAATATGACATCTTATCTCTTATATGTTGATGCTAGATTTAATCCTTTGATAGGCTTGCTGTAACTTGGATGACTATAGACACTAAATATAGAATAGAGGATGTGGGTGAAGGAATGATCTCCCAAGAAGAAGTAGAATAAATAGTCATGGAGAAATGCAATGGGGAGAGGCAGACTGGAATAGTAATATTAAATGGGGATGATGAGAGAAGATGGGGGTAAGAGAGGGAATCCTGGGAGAGACAATTAACACTAAGGACCACTTGATGAGTTACATGGAATCCTGCTTCTACAGAAACTTCTTAAAATATATGCATATGTGAAGGAATAGGTAAGCATTTTCTAACATGGAAGAAATACTGTTTTTCTCATTTTTTCTCAAAAATTTTCATTTATGAAACACAAAATAAGTTCTCTTCATAAAGACATTACATCCTTTGCTGCTACATTTTCTTCTCTGAACTGCAGTAATAAGCCCACTTTCTGTTTATTAAGGGTCTTTTATTTATTAGGAGGGAAGGAATCACCCTGGAAATCAGGCAAAGGGATGCTGGGAGTAGCCTGAGTGTCAGCAGCAGTGATGCTGTGCTTCCTACCTCCCGTCTGCTCTTCTAAGAGAGCCGTATGCTAATTCATCCAGCAATTGCAGCACAACTGTGAAGTCCTCCCAATAGGTAAAATGGTGAGGCATAGGGAGTTTAAGAGGTTGCTTCAGCTCTCAGAATTCATACTGTATACACTTGATATTGGAATGGATGCCAGATTCTAGCATAGTGATGTTTCTATTATTCATCTATCTATCTATCTATCTATCTATCTATCTATCTATCTATCTATCTATCTATCTATCTATCTATCATCTATCTATAATCTCTTTCTAGTATGTATGTATTTATCTATGTATGTATGTGTCCTTTACCTTTGTACCTATATATATCTATCCTCCATTTATGTACATATGTATGTATGTATCTATCATCTATCTAGCTATAATCTCTCTATTATGTATGTATTTATTTATGTATGTATCATCTATCTTTGTACCTATATATATCTATCCTCCATCTATGTACATATGTATCTATCTCTATCATCTGTAGTTATCTATGTATTATTTATCTATAATCTCTATTATGTATATATCTATCTATGTATCTATGTATGTATGTTTCACCTAACTATCTATCTATCTGTCTATATCATCTATAGTTATCTATCTATAATCTCTCTCTATTATGTATATATCTATGTATGTATGTATGTATGTATGTATGTATGTATGTATCGCCTAACTATCTACATATCTGTGTATGTATGTATGTATGTATATCTTCCATCATTGTATCTATGCATCTATCACTCTCTATTATATCTATCTAACTATCTATCATCTATCATCATCATCATTTATCTATGTGTCTAATCTAATCTATCTATTTGTGTGTGTGTGTGTGAGATGCATGCTTTGGGGTAAGGGTGATCTCAAGCCAAAGTGTGTATATGGAAATATGACAATCAAAGGAAAACTGCTAATAGTTGGTCCTCTGTTTTCACCATGTAAGCTCCGGAATCCATCTGAGGTTTTAGACTTAGACAGCGAGTGCTTTTCCCCACTGAACTGTCTTGCTAGTCAGGAATATATTCTTTCAGGACAGTGATCACCTGAAAAAGAAAGACAGAATTTTGTTTGGTTGCTCCTTTATCTGGATTGCTGGAGGCAATTTCTTTCCTATGACCCAAATCAAAAGAATATATAAAGAGTTTCTTTTGGTACATATTATAGTTCATGAGATTGAAATGATGCTAGCAGCAGAGAAAATTATTGTAGATACCTGCAGCTGAAATTCTGTTGACTCTTCCTTTAGCTAATAATATGAATCTATACATATGTAGGAACCAAAACAATTGCAGCTAGAGGAAAATAATAAACCATAGACCATTAATACATACCTGAGATTCATAGGAACACAAACATTAAAAATACAAGGTGGAGACTGACTGAGAGAGGAATGATGAGGATGCTTTAGGCAAACAAGAGCGAGAAAAGCTGTTGTTACAACATGCTCGATGTGCTCAGGTACAGGAAACTCATACAGTGAGGAGAGAAACAAAAATTAAAAGACTGGTAGAGAAAGAGAAAACAGTTTTGAATTTGAGCGTATAGAAATAGAAAATACCCAGAAATGATTTGGAGTGGAACTCTGTTTCCCACAACACCTCTCAAATGAGAAGGCAGAGAAAACCAAGGTGTCAGACCTCTACCATCTTCTGAGAAAATGTTGAAAAGTCCAGGAAAATGTACTTTGCTTTTGAGAAGAAGTAGGAAAAGTTATTTTAACAAATGATTGTTAAATTTGATGAAAACAGCAAATGTATTAACATGAAAGTCCAGTGAGTTCCAAGTACAAGCAACACAAAGGCAAGAATATCAGCATCAATTCCTGCCCAGCAGTAAAGGAAAAATCTTAAAATCAGTCAGAGAAAAAAAGGGGAGCATGTTATTATAGAAAAGTATGCATCAGGATAAGAGTGTATTGCATGCTAGAAGGAAGGCAAGCCAGAACATAAGAAAATAAGAAGGAATAGAGAATTTTGAAGGAATATTTTTGTGAAAGAAAGAGTTACAAGAATAATTTTAATATCTAGAAACATTGAAATTCTTGTGTCATAAGAACTCTGATACTACATGGAAACTCAGTTCCATGAAAAGATAAATATAGAACTCTAAAAGTAGAAGAAGAACATGAAAGTCATTTCATGGTTTCATGAGCTTCCAAGGGTAGAAGACGTTAAAGGCAAAACCAGTAGTTATGCATTTGGGGGTTACAGAATACATAGAAGTAAAATCATAGCTATAAATAGAGTAACAAAATGTAGATTAAAACCACATTGTGACACTCTCACACCCACTTGAATGGCTAAAATTGAAAGCTCTGTCTTGGTACAGCTGAGATAAAGGAACACATCAAGATAACTCCACAGTCCTGTGTGACTCTGTTACGTAAGATGTTGGCACCCACAGACAGTGGAGATAGAGTTTGTGTTCTTTGTTACTGTGAGAACAACCTTGGGTAAACCGGGCTACAAGTGTGTGATTTCTCATTAGTCGAATAAGGGTAAAAAGAACTTTTGTGGTGCAGGAAAGACGACTCAGTAGTCAAGAGTGCTTGTTGAGCAACCATAAGGTTCAGATCCTAGTACTCATGTGAAGAGCTGAGTGTGGTCAAACATGCCTGTAATTCTCGCATGGAGGAAAGAAAGACAGGAGGCTATGTGGGACCTGACAGCTACCAGTTTATTTCCAGGTACAGCGAGAGATACTTTCTCAAGGGAATAAGGTCAAGAGAGATAGAGCAGGATGCCCAATGGCACGAGGGCTCTGTATCATGCTCTCAGGTGTGTGCACCTATACACGTGAGCACACCCCCATGCACACACACTACACTCACACACACACTGCATCAACATACACGCTACACTTACACAAATATGTACATAAAGAAGAACTTTCCAGTTGGACACATGATATTATTTAATGTTAATCATAATTGATACTAATAACCCATAGTTATAAGTATTAATAATTAGTAATACTAAATAAGCATTATCAACTGAGAAAATTAAATTTGAAGCTTCCTGTTAATATATTCCTTATTATTTCTTTCACAATTTTTATGGCGCTAATGTCACTCTTGGACCGTCTTTACTGAGTCAGTCCCTCATTCTATTACAGGAAGAGTAAAATTAATTTCTCTACATTTACTATTATCTTCCAAAACAATATTTCATATATATATGAAATTTGTAACATTTAAGATTCAAAATATATGCTATAAGTATTATAAACATAGACTTTAGTGTGTGGATTCATTCAGCTTTCGGACTCTAGCATGTAGGCCACAGAGAATAACAGTGTGGGATAGAGTTTTTTTTGTATTAGGTTTTAATATTTATTTTCCACTATGCAAATTAAAAAGCTGATGATCATTCAAAAGCAAACACCTTATTGAGCATCATTAGAATGAAAAAGCTGAATGTTGGGAAATGCATGCGCAGAAACCTACATATAATTATTGATGGCTTTATTTTGATGCCTGTGGTTACATACATGGTTTCACCTTGCTTTAAATTTTGTCAAGCAGTATGTAATGTGTCATACACTAATGTCATAAAAATGGCATTCCTTTTCGGACTGATACTGAGGACTGGAGAAGTGTGCCTCTGTGACAAGAAGACAGGCTTTTTCTTGATAAGTTCTTGGTTTTGCTGACAACTGCTAGGCCAGAGGGCTTTTTGGAAAGGCTGTGGGATCCTTCCACAGTAACAAGGGCCGCATGTGGTCAAGGGCGTTTGGAATATACACTAAGTTTCCAAATGCACAAGTGATACCTCCCACACAATCACAGTTTCGTGGGCCCTAACCTAATTGTTAGTCTAGACACTGAGATAGAATAGGATTCATTGCCCCTGCTAGATCAGCTGACTGTGCCCTGTCTCCTTTTCTGCCAGGTTTTCTATTTTATGGCTTCCAGGCACTGTGAGGGAGTGAGCTCATCCATAGATCAGAAGCTTCCAGAGGAAGGTGAGAGACGTATGGTGGCCTTACAAGAGTTCTTCCCAAATTTACATTGAGGTTATAGGGGAAATGTCTGCTCTTCTAAATACGCATTTAGTGAGATGAGAGTTGTTAGGACGACTTTTATTTCCTTATTTGACTCATTATTATCTGACTATAAAGAAAAATTATATATGTAAATATAATATATATGTTAATATATATAAATATATATGTGAATATATAAATCTTATCTGAATCTGCAGGAATAAGGGTCTTGAATGGCAAGGTGTTGAGCAGGAGGGACTGGAGATGAGAAAACTCAGAACTTACTTGGGACCTTACATCAGCTGATGGCTTATGCTAACCAAGTTTATTAAGCAACAGGGCTTCTTATATACAATTTACAGGGGGAAAATGGTCAAGGTCAGCAGACAGTGAAACCAGACAATGATGGTAAGCAGTACACAGGATGCCTCAGACACAGCTGCATGAGGCCAGGGGGAAGAGTTGGAGCCATAGAAATGGCAACCTTGACTCCTCGGAAGCCCTGGCTCCAGCTCCAGACTGAACTTTGCCAAGTCTGCTCCTGAACTAATAATGTTTTCTTCTATCAGGGCCTCTAAGAAAACCTTGAATCCATTTGACATCCAAAAAGATCTTATTGAAGCTTCCATTATTAAGGGAAAATTAGTAGAGTCAAATCCTGAGTGCAGAAGCAGGAAAGGTAAGGCTTCTGGGGCTGGTGCTGGGGAAAATGCTCAGCCAGGAAAGTACTTTCTGTGTAAGGCAGAGGACCTGAACTTGATTCTCAGAATCCACATTAAAGTAAGGCTGGGTGTGGTGATGTACACTTGTAAACCCAACATTGGGGAAGTAGAGACAGGAGCTCATCTCCTACTCATCCTAGTGTACTTGGCTAGATCAAATCCGGTCACAAAACAAGCCAGATGAATACTGAGAAATGATACTCAAGGTTGTTCTCTTCTCTCCAGATGCATGTACATACACGTGTATAAACTCTTCTATGCACCCCACCAGAGAATATGTGCACACACACACACACACACACACACACACACACACACACACACACACACACACACCTCTATGTTTGAAAATAGTGGCTGTTTTATGGCATTTACAGAGCCCAAGAGGCAGAGCCAATGGTCTTACAGAGAATGGTCTGAACTCTTCATCTACATTTCTTCAAGCCTTACCAGTTCTCAATCTTGCACACATTGTCTTTCTGTTAAAAAATCGTGATAAATTGTCATTTATAATCATTTCTTTAAAATACAGAATACACATTTCAGGGAAATCTCAAAGAATGAGATTACAAAATATTTTACAGAAGCCTTTCTAAAATTTGTGACTTTCTTGCCTTTTGGTGAATGGTTCTGCATCTAGTGCTTTAAGGAAAAACTATGGGAACCCTATCTAATTCTTTGCCGGTTTCTGTATTGGTAGTTTTCTGAGAAGTTGTATATTGAGTATCTGATATGCCAGTACGTGGAAATGGTTAACTTTGTTAGTCTTTGAAATTATCAGGCTATTCCGATCAACTGGTCTCAGATTTTAGCATCTTATTGCCTATGGAAATTAAGATACAAGATTAGTTCATTCATTAATTTCCTTTGCACTCATTTGCCTGTGAAAAAGTATGAACAACTTGAGTTCACAGGTGTTCTGATAACTCACCAGTGTGGGATTTTTACCAGCTTTGTTATGTAGGCATCTACTGCTATGAACTTTCCTCTTTACACTGCCTTCATTGTGTCCCACAAATTTGGGCATGTTGTATGATCATTTTTATTGAATTTTTGGAAGTTTTAAATTTTTCCCTTTATTTCTTCCTTGACCCATTGGTGATTAAGGTGAGCATTGTTTAATTTCCATGTGTTTGTGGGCTTTCTGGAATTAATGTTGCTGTTGAATTCTAGTTTTAAGCCATGGTGATCTGATAAGATACATGGGGTTATTCCAATTTTTTTGTATCTGTTGAGGTTTGCTTTATTACCTAAGATGTGCTCAATTTTTGAGAAGGTTCTATGAGGTATTGAGAAGAAGGTATGTTCTTTTTTGTTTATATGGAATGTTCTATCAAGGTCTGCTAAGACCATTTCATTCATAACATCTGTTAGTTCCCTCATTCCTATGTTACGTTTCTGTCTGTCTGACCTGTCCAGTGGTGAGAGTGTGGTGCTGAAGTCTTCCACCATTAGTGTGTGGGGTTTAGTGTGTAATTTAAGCTTTAGTAGTGTTTCTTTTACATATGAGGGTGCCCTTGTATTGGGGCATAGATGTTCAGTATTGAGATTTCCTTTTGATGGATTTTTTTCTGTAACTAATATGAAATATCCTTCTTTGTCTCTTTTGTTGATTTTAGTTTGCAGTTTATTTTGTTAGATATTAGAATAGCTACACCTGCTTGTTTCTTAGGTCCATTTGATTAGAAAATCTTTTCCCAACCCTTTACTCTGAGGTTTGTCTGTCTTTGAGGTTGAGGTGTGTTTCTTATATGCAGCGGAAGGATGTATTCTGTTTTTGTATCTAATCGGTTAGCCTATGTCTTTTATAGGTGAGTTGAGTCCATTTATATTAAGGATACTAATGACTAGTGATTGCCATCTTTTGCTAATTTAGTTTTCATTGTTGGTGATGTCATTGTGCGTGTTTTTCCCTTCTTTGGGATTTGCTAATGTGAAGTCATCTATTGTCTGTGTTTTTGTTGATACAGCCAACTTCCTTGGGTTGGAGTTTTCCTTCCAGTACTTTGTGTAGGGCTGGCTTTGTGGCTAGGTATTGGTTAAATCTGGTTCTGTCATGGAATATCTTGTTTTGTCCATCAATGGTGATTGTAAGTTTTGCTGGGCATAGTAGTTTGGACTGGCATTAGTCATCTCTTAATGTCTGCATAATGCTTGACCAGGACCTTCTGGCTTTCATTGTTTCCATTGAGAAGTCAGGTGTTATTCTGATATATCTGCCTTTATATGTTACTTGGCCTTTTTCCTTTGCAGCTCTTACTACTCTTTCTTTATTCTGTATGTTTAGTGTTTTGATTATTGTGTAGCAAGGGAACTTTTTTATTTGATCCAGTCAATTTGGTGTTCTGTAAACTTCTCGTATACTTATAGACATATCTTTTTTTAGGTTGGAAAAGTTTTCTCCTATGATTTTGTTGAATATATTTTCTGTGATTTTAAGTTGGACTTATTCTCCTTCTATCCCTATTATTCTTAGGTTTGGTCTTTTCATGGTGTCCCAAGATTTCCTGGATATTTTGTGTTAAGCTTCTGTTAGAGTTAACTTTTTCTTTTTTGACTGATGAGTCTATTTCCTTTATCGTATCTTTGATGCTTGAGATTCTCTTTTCCACATTTTGTATTCTGCTGTTTATGCTTGTGGTGAAGGAGGTCCTTCCATTTATGTATTGCTTTCATTGGTTAATGAATAAAGAAATTGCCTTGGCTTATTTGATAGGGCAGAACTTAGATAGGGGGAAGACAGAACTGAATGCTGGATGGAAGAGATGCAGAGTAGGAGAGACAGACATGACGAATCTTTCCCAGTAAACCACTGCCACGTGGTGATATACAGATTAATAGAAATGGATTAAATCAAGATGTGAGAGTTAGCCAATAAGAGGCTAGAGATAATGGGCCAAGTAGTGATTTAATTAATACAATTTCTGTGTGGTTATTTCGGGGCTAAGCTAGCAGGCGGCTGGGAAGAACAAGCGGCCCTATCCCTATAACACGCTTGCATTTTCACATATTTTATGTTTCTAGAATTCTCTTGGTTTGTGTTTTTTTTGTTTTTTACTGTCTCTATTTTGATTTTCAAGTCTTGAATCATTTCTTTCACCTGTTTGATTGCTTTTTATTTGGTTTTCTTTAAGGGATTTGTTGCTTTCTTCCAATTTTTTGTTTGCCTTTTCCTCTGTTTCTTTGAGAGAATTTTTCATTTCCTCTTTAAGGCCTCAAACATTCTCCTAAAGTTATTTCTTAGGTCATTTTCTTCAGTTTCATCTATATTTGGTTGTTCAAGTCTTGCTGTTTTAGAGCCACTAGTTTTTGTTGCTGTCGTGTTGCTCTTTGTGGTGTTGAGTATGTTCTTACCTTGTCTACCCATCTTTTCCTCTGATTGGTGTAGTTGGGCCTTGTGTCTCTGGGGATCACTCTTTCAGGTGTCAATGGATTCAAGGCTCAGATGGTTGCTCCTCTTGGTGGAGTAGTGGCCACCATTCCAATCAACCTGGAGTTACTCAGCATTCCTGACGGTTTCTTGTTGCTTCCAGAATTTGCTTTGCAAGCCCAGTGGTCCTTTGGGCCTGCTCCCACAGATGTCACTTGCTCAGGCCTGCTCCCCTGGTGGTTGCTGGCTGGGACCTGATTCTGAAGAGGTCACTGGCTCCGGCCTGGTCCCGCAGAGGTGGCTGGCTCGAGTCTGCTCGGGCAGAGGTTGCTGGTTTGGTCCTGCTCTTCTGGATGTCCCTGGCTCAGACCTGTTCTGAGTGAAGTTGCTTTCTTGGGTCCTATGGATTTTGCTGACTTCTGCCTGCTCCCATGGAGATCACTTGCTTGTGCCTGCTCCCACAGAAGTCACTGGGTCGGGCCAGGACCTACAGAAGTTGCTGGCTCAGGCCTGCTCGCTTGTAGGTTGCTCCCTCCTAACTGCACCTGCGGAGGTTGCTGGCTTTGATGTACTTTCCAAAACTTTAGGGTGCCAGCAGCTGCTCCACGGCAGCTGGGGGCAGAGGAAGGGGCCAAGTGAACAGTAAGGGCAGTCGGGAGGAAAGGAGCCTGGGAGCAGCAGCCGAATGCTGTCAGAGTCATTTGTAATGTAGCATAATAAGGTCAGAGAGAGAAACTCCTTTTCAGCCACTCTTCTCACAGCTTACAGGATGCACAAGTTAGTCCAAGCAGGATTTCTGTGCTCAGCAATGCCCATAAAAGTGACAACAAAGGACAGAAACTTTGGAGTTACTGAGATCCCGTCATCTTTGCAGTTGAAAATGTAAATGGTCCCTTTCTAAGAATCAAATGACCAACATATATCCCACTATCACATTTAATTGCCCTGTCCATTTTGATTAAATTCAGGATTTGAGCACAGCGTGTTTGGGAATACTACTTCTTGAGAGTCAACATATGGGCTACAAAGCAGTAATATTTAGGTATTACCATGAGTGCTATGCTTTTATTCAAATTGACAAGTGAAGCTCAGTAATTTCATTTGGTTATTTCTTACTTGTTCTTATTTTGATCTTTGTAGCCATCCCTATACTTTAGACATTCATCTCAAAATGGATTTTTTTTTCAAGAGGCTTCTAACTGATGTTATTCTTGAGTCTTGCCCTTTTTAAACTATCTTCTCTCCTGCTGTCAGAGTTTCTTTATAACTTGGGCATATGATCGGGTTCCTTTAGTGCTTTAATATTCTCAATGCATCTAAGACTTAAAGAATGAAACAGTCCACTTCAAAAGCCATAAAGCCTGCTTGAGCCATGATTCTTGCCACTCTCATGACTCAAACTGAATGAGGACAATATATATTATGTATATTTATACATATGTATTTTATAAATGTATGCATGTACCTATTCTAATACATGTTATATATGTATGCATATATACATACATGTATATGCATGTGCATATATGCCTGTATATATTCTGCATATGTGTGTATATGTATGCATATATGTGTAAGTATATATGATATATAGATAGATATGAAGGGATAGGTCTATATACATTATAAAACACACATGCATATACACACACATATAACATACATTATCCTCATTAATATTGAGTCATGAAAGTGACAAGAATCCTGGCTCAATTATATATATAAAAATTAATATGACTATATAAATTTATAAAATTTAATATATAACAGAGTATATTGTATATATTGATATGTGGGTGTTGTATGTATTCACAAAAGTTATTTATATATTTATGTAAATACCCTAACATACAGTAGTCATTTTACAAGACAACATGATGGCCTGTGCCACTATTGTAGGTGCCTCACCTAAGCACACCACGTTCGTGTGAAATGATTTGGGCGATGAAACACTTTGCCTCCTTAGTGACTTCAGGTGGAGTTGCTCTAGATCACAGGCAAAAGTGAGCTTAAGTTCATTAAGAGGATTGGAGAGATGCCTCAGCACTTAAGAGAATCAGCACCTCCTGAAGAAGACCTGGGTTTGATTTCCAGTCTCAACATGGCAGCTCACAGTTATTTGTAACTACAGTTTAATGGAATCTAACACCTCTGAAGTCTGTAGGCACCAGGCACACACATTGTACACATACATACATGCAGACAAACACTCATATGTATAAACAAAAATAAATCTAAAATATTAAGCAAAGTATATAAGAGAGATGTACACCTGTGTTGAAAAGAAGTGTGTATAGCTAAGCAAGCAACATGCTGTCTTCCAAAAGGAACACAGTGGCCAAGAAAGATCAAACAATTCCCTTTGTGGGAGGTGAACCTTTACATTAAAGACACGACAAATAAGACAACATTTACAACAAAACAAACAAAAACCATGCTTCATTATCATCAGCCCCAGATCAGTAATAAAGAGATGAAAACATCAGTTGGTAAAATGCTTGCCACACAAACATGAAGACCTGAGTTCATTCTCCAGCATAAGATCTGGGTGTGGCAACAGACATGGGTAAGGCCAGTGCTGTCAAGATAGAGACTTAGGTCTCTGGGGCTCACTGGTTAACTAGTCTAGCAGAACCAGCAAGCTCTGGGTGTGATGGGAGACCCTGTCTTGACTATGGTAGACGTTAAAAGAAGAAGATACACAGTGTTGACTTCTGCTTATGCAATGTATGCACACATGTGCACCTGTACCCACCCACACATGTGCCAACAGACACATGAGAACAAACTTATGTAAGCATACTGAGAAAGTTTGAAACACAGTAAGTGTAATTACATATCTTTATTATGGTTTGAATACCCAGTAACACCACAATTCTTGAAGTCTTGGCTCTTTAGTGCTACACTATTTTGGGACTCTCTGGAAGCTTTTGTAGGCAGTGCTAATGAGACAAATGTCAGAACGGTCCTGGGGGAAATAAAGCAGGTATGGATTAGAGAAAGTAAAGTACAAAAATTTGTCCTGCTTCAGATATGATAGGAAAGAGGGACTCACAGAAGCAGAAGTGTCTGAGCAATGACTTGAAAGCAGTTATACAAACATGGACGAGAAAGTCCAATAGAGCACCTCTCTGTAAGGCCTTCCCTAAAGAAGAAAGGCCATGTGGCTGGAGCACAGCTGATATCCGGTGGAAACAGTCAGCTTAAGGGAGGATAACTCTTCTGTTACAGGAAGAATGGTATCAATCATCATACCATACATACAATATGCCACTGTTTCAAGAGAGCATCACCACATATGATGCTAGCAATAAGTCCCCGACAAAGGAACTATTCTTTTTATAAAAATTAATTTATTTTTTGAGAATTTCATATATGAGCAGGGCACTTATACCATTTCACCCCTCACCTTACAACTCCTCTCACATCTTCCACTTTTTCTCAGATTTCTGCCTTCTTATCAATTATTGTTTTATAGGTATACTTAATTACCATCTTCTGAGTTCACTTAGTGTTCTTATATGTATATGTGTTTAGGGTTCGCCACTTGGGATTGGATAATCTATCAAGGGTCTCATTCCTGGGAAGCCTGATTCTCTTTCTTTTAGTAGCCATTAATTACTTGTAGCTCTTCATCTAGGAATAGGTCCTTGTGATATTTTTTTTGCATTTCCATTGGTATGTCAAGACATCATTTTCAGGTCTTATTTAGGTGATCATAATGTTAGGATTTCATGAGAGCAACTTGCTTGCCATTTATAAAAAACCTACCTCACAGCAGACATCTTGGCACGCTGGGTTTTACACTCCTTCTGCCACCTCTCCCAGCATCTTCCCTGATCCTTGTGTGTAAGGTTGTGTTATGAATGTACCGAGCGGGAGTAATCACCCCACAGTCAGTTCTTCTCTGTATTTTGATGAGTGCTGGCTTTCTTTAGCAATAGAATTTGTCCTTCCAGTCCTGAAAGGGCAATCGAGGCCAATGATAATAACTTATATTGTTTGAGGGTCTCTTGAATTTCCCCAACCAACAGTTGAATATTCTAATTTATTATACGTTCAACGAGAAACCAATGTAAAGAATAAAACAAGAAGATACTGATGTATCCTTCTAAAAGATCCCCCTGACTTCCCTGATTTGTGCTTGTTTCTGTCAGAGAGAGAATCATTTGTGAAAAAATGTGAGGGGAAAGATCAATTAAAGGACAAGTGTATTATTCTGGTAAGGAAGGCCATTATTTGAACTAAATGGTAGCTGATGAATTAAATCAGTTAAATTAAAATATATCTGAGGAGGGACAAAAGGTTTATTGATCCATGTAAGTACAGATTATGAAATAGGACTGTCAAGAAAATTCTTAATTTCAACTCATGAATTGTGTGCTTGTTAGACTGAAATATCACTATTTTTAATCACTGAAGAGTATTCCAAAAGCTTGAAAGTAGATCACCAGGCACTTCTAGCACGCCTCTCTGCCCATTTGACTGCACTCTTTTCTGAGAAGGGAACAGATCTTTGTACAGCAGTTTTGCATGTGAACTCTCTCTGAGCACATAGCTCCTGATAGGGTATGGGCAAGTAAGAAATGTTAAAAGCGATAGGAAAAGATAATAGAAGGGAGAGAAGTCACAGAAAGTGGGACAGTAGGGGGAGGCAGGACAAATCATTGTGAAGGTGGGCCCTGGAGAGTCATGAGGCTGTAGCCAAGCACTGGACTCCCTCACAGGAAGGGCAGATGGGCACCGGTGACTCTATAATTAGGTATATCCACTGTTGACTGTACCCGGGAATACAATAACACCTACATATCAATTTAAAAGCTCATTTTAATGCTTCTTAGGCATAGGACTTGGTAGAATCAAGCTGGAACTGACCTAGAAGCCTCCGCCCTGATGACTAGCTCTCACAATACCTGAAGATGCTGCACAAAGCACTGAAGGCTCTCCCCTCACAACACGTGGCTACAAGATCAGCCTTTATATCTTTCATAATCATTCAGTGGTTTAATGTATAGATATTACACATTATATATAGTTTATAACTGATTGCCATAAAGTTTACTGTTTGGTTTATAATGACAATTCAAACCAGTTTTAAATAAAGAAATAGCAAATAAATAAATGTAAAACTGTTGTCAATTGCTTGGTTTCTAATGTTTCATTGATGTAAAAATTTAGTACCTTTGCCAATGCACATTTCTCACAACTGTAAATAATATCATTCACTGATGATAATTATCATTATTATCTGAAAATATATGTTCGGAAATGCAGCCCTTGATCTCCGTGAAAAGGAGTTAAAAGCTGCATGTGGTTCCTTCCTGACAAGGACATTGCACTGCCAATAAAAATGAACTGAATACCTGAGATGGAATAGGGTAGGAAGGGATTAAATTTAAAAAATCAACAGAAATTCCCTCTCTCCTGTTTTACTCCTTCCATACATTTCTGCATGGTTACAAAAATCATAACATGGCATTTGGAAAGATGGTTAAGCAGTTACAAACACTTGATTGGTTTCTGTTACCCACATGGGTGATAGCGGAAGTCACAAAATAATCCCACACTAGTTCAGAATTATGAATAAGAAAGGGTTTTTTATTTAGGGGAGACTTACAGATCACTGTCCTAGATAACAGTCTTCTGCACGAATAGGGAACAGGAACAGTTCTAGCCGCTAGAAGTGAGAGCCGGAAGCATGAGAGTGAACACATGCTTTACAGCTGCATTTATAGTATAGGAGACCATACCCAAGTGTGCTGGCATTTTAAAGGCTATTGGCTGAAGGAGCAGAATGTGCTCCCACAGCACATGGGGACTAATAACCCACTGTAACTCCAGTTCTGGGGGACCTGGAGCTCTATTCTGGTTCCGTGGGCAACCAGCATATACACAGTAACATGTAGATATGCAGAAAAAACACTTATAAACATAAAAGTGAAAAATAAATATTTAAAATTTCATAATATGTTTAATACACTGATTATTATCTAATACCATTTAGTAAATGTTGGACGCTATAAGGAGTGGATTTAAATTGATGGATATAGAGCAAACAACATCCTAGAAGGTGGAGAAAGATAACACACGCATTGTAAGCAGTATGATGGGGACTTAGAGGAAAAGATGTCCACACTAAAGTCTTTGGAACTTGGGGATGTATTTTTTATGCAGTGAAGGGAAATTAGGATTGTTCATGGAGCGATGGCCGATCATCAATTTAAATAATGATAATCCTCTGGATGGTGGTGCTGGTGGGACCTTGGGGTCTTTGAAGGTGAGTGATGTGAGTTCAGTTTGAAGATGCAAGAGCAGGAGGAGCTAAGGGATGCAGGCTGTACTGTGAAGAAGAACAAGAACAACCTTCCTTATATCTCCTGGTCCCCAAGAGTCCTGGGGTACTTTGATATAGTGCAACAGACAGCATCTTCTTTGTGTTGGCTGAAATCCCTGGGAGTGAGGTCGGCCATAAAGTCAATAATAAAAAGCCAACACAAGGAGGAATCAGATTAACAACTGCACACATAAACTGATATTCAAGCAAAGTATGTGAGATGAGGCGGGGTCTTCCATGTGATATTTTACTTGGTTTCGTGAAGGCACATGTTCTGGTTGCTTTCTCTTGTTGTAATGAACACTGTGGCCAAGAGGAACGTGGGTGGAGGGGGCTATTTAAGTTTACAGTTTACTGTCCATCATTGAGGGGAGCCAGGGCAGGAGCTCAAGGCAGACGGGGGCGGGGGGACGGAAATCATGGGGGACCACCGCTTACTGGCTTGTTTCCAGGCTTGTGCTCAATGACGTTTCTTTTTTTTTTCTTTTTTTTCATACATTGTTTTGTTTTATTTTTTCCATTCAAGAACATAATTAAAGAAATAAATTTTTTTCCTTTCTTCCCCTTCTCCCGGTCCCCTCCCACTACCCCTCCACCCCTCCTCCCTCCCCCTTCTTCCTTGAAAGAGGGCATGGTGCCCTGCCCTGTTGGAAGTCCAAGGCCCACCCCCATCCCTCCTGGCCTAGGAAGGAGTGCATTCAAAAAGACTCGGTTCTCAAAAAGTTAATACATGCAGAAGAGATAG